>PVJH01004930.1:0-118871 GCA_004026705.1 Nesogale talazaci | reverse complement strand
TTTTTTCTTTCAGATGAAGTATAAATGCATATTTTAAAAAGTCTCGTGATACCACTTTTTAATAAAGTAAAACATGTTTTAGCTTATTGTTGGGCCATTAATCATCTCTAAAATGCAACCTTTTCTTTCTTGTTAGTGAACACTTGTCCTGCTCTTTCACCTTTTTCTTGCATGGAGACAGCAATGTTTGTACCAGTGTGGAAATTAACCAACATCAGCCTGTGTACCTTCTTAGTGAAGAGCATATCACCCTTGCTCAACAGTCCAATAGCCCATTTCAAGGTAGATAATTTAATTAGTTAAGATATTTGATTTCTTGTGAGAAGATTCTTATGGGTCACTTTCCATTTTGAGATTACTGGGATTTCCCCCTCAATGTTTGCGTGAAAATCATTGAACTGTTTGCTTACTTCCCCCCAACTAGAGTACTAAGTTACTGAAGTAAGTTTTTATATATAACAATTATTTTAAAATTATTTATCAAATGGTAATGTTTTGCAGAATTATTTGCAGTAACATCTATAGTTGATTATACTTTCAAAGTCATATGTCAGGTTACATTGACATCTTTTATTAGATTGTTTTTGCTTTAAATACTAGTGTATTTTAATTGTAAGCTTGCTTTTATGTGACTACATTGTAAGTACATAGAAATATATAGAGATACATAATCTTTCTCCTATTGTTTTTCCTTAGTGAGGTGTCAGAAGAATTAAAAGTTAAGCACATTTCTAGTTCATGTTAAAATTTTATCCATCTGAGATGTTTGTAGGGTAGGAAAATTTTTAACACTTTTTATTATTAGAAACTTTTGGACTTCATTGCCACAATAACAAGTGCATTAAATTGTTCTTTGTGATCATCATTAGTTGCCATTTCTATTTTATAGTTGCCTAATTATTTACCACGTTGTGAAGTGTGATCTTATGTGGTATAAGCAGCCTTTCATTTCTTAACTGATGTCTGTTTTGGATTTCTAGTTATCTTAAGCCCATTTGGACTAAATGGCACTCTTACAGGACAGGCCTTCAAGATGTCTGATTCAGCCACAAAAAAATTAATTGGTGAATGGAAACAGTTCTATCCTATCTCATCTTGCTTGAAGGAGATGTCTGAAGAAAAACAGGAAGATATGGATTGGGAAGACGATTCTTTAGCTGCAGTAGAAGTTCTTGTTGGTATGGATTCTCACTGAGTATTTTTCTTAAAAGAGAAATCATGTGACTATATGGGATTCATCAAGTACCTGAAAGTACAGCATTCTTATGAACCTTTTGTTAAGCTGAAATGGTATAAAGCAAACAAGCAATTACCATTAATCAATTTTGAGTGTTCTCAGTCCCAAAAAGTACCCTATCAAATTTTTCCCCCAAACCCACAATTAAACCTAAAACAACATTAACATACAGTGTTACTAATCATAGTTCTAGGGTATGATGGCTAAGTGGCTGGTGTAGTTACCGGGAAGGAGCTTTTAAGTTTTTTCTACTTATGTGCTTTCTTTTTTTGGGGGGGGTGGCGGGAGGGCGTCACTGCTCTCCGGTGGTGGGAGTAGGAGGCCCAGCCCCACTGCTGTAATTGAACCTCCGTCCCAGTGGGCTGCAGTCCCGCGCACAACCACTACGCCACCAGGGCTCAGCCCGGGAAGGAGCTTTTATCAACATGACTTTGTTCCTCAGGATGGATGTTGTTGCCTCTTTAATGACTTTCAGTAAAACAAATGGCTGCACACTAGTTTCTCTTTTTGCCTTTTTTATGTAAAAACAAAAATTGTATTCTTTCTCTCTCCCTTAGTGAAATAAGTACTAGGGTAGGTCTTCCGTACAGAGTGTGGTATACAGTGAGCTTTTTTAAAAAGTGGAAGATAAGTTTATTGAATAACATCTCTAAATCTATTGTGACTTTTAACATGAAGTGTTATTTCCTATTCACAATACATAAAGGTTATAATTTTAGCTGTGGTTTGGCTCCATGTTATTTTGCAACCTAGGTTAAAGAAGTACCCATTCTGGAACATGCTGTCTTTAAATATAACAATAGAGGAGTAAGGAGGACCAGCTCTCACCTTGCAAGGGCACATAAAGTATCTGCTGGGGTGTGTTGTGTAGCACATCTTTTTATAGACAAAATTGGTCCCATGACCAAACCCAGAGTCATCTCTGTAGGGAAATCTACCCCACCATGGTAAGAACAGAAAGAGAATAACTGAATTAATAATCTTTTGAGGCTGGAAAGTTGACAGCCTAAATTTATGCAGTATTTTAATATTTGATAAGACTATCAAATGTACTGGCAAAAAAATGTAAAAGGCCAAAAATGTACTGAAAGATCTTGTGACTTTGGTCTAATCTTCCCAATCTACTTCTGTTTAGATCAGTTGTGTTCTATGTATCTTCCCCAGGTTAATGAGATAACTGATATATAGGATTCTGATATTATGGCAGAGGACAAGAAGTAAGAAAGGTTTTTTACTATGCCAGCACATTAAAGCTCCTGATTGGTGGAGTATTTGTCACATACACACATTCCAAAGCAATTCACACTAGTAAGCTAGACAACAGGATGGGGGTGACATATATTCTACCTTAGACATGGCACGGGAAATGTATATATTACTACCAGAGTAATTTTGGCAGAAAATAAAACATGAACATTAGAATTTTTTGTTTTGTTTTGGGGCACCACTGCCCTCTGGTGGTCGTGGGAGCTACCCAGCGCTGCTCCTGAGAGCCGCCGCAGGATTTGAACTGCCAAGCCCACAGGCTGCAGTCCTGCACTCAACCATTTACGCCACCGGGGCTCAGCCCGAACATGAGAATTTTGAAATTGAGACATGAAGAAGGTAGAAAATGGCTCAAAATTCTGGTGCCTAGAATACCTTTGCTATAGTTTTAGAATAAAATTTTAAAACCATATCCATTCATAGAAATCCAAAATTGGAGAATTGCCTTTTTCTAAATATTTCACCAGTGTTAACCATAATTAATAATTTCTTGTGGATTCTTTGGGAAAAAAACTTTATGCCAAAAGGTCACATTTATTATAGAAGTACATATTTTTGATACACAAAGCTTTTCTTAACTACATTTTGAGTGGAGCTCATTCCACTCCAATCACCACAGAAATTGATTTCTCTGCTTGTTCATTGGCTTTCCTTTCAGCCGGCGTTCGAATGATCTACCCAGCCAGCTTTGTTTTAGTTCCTCAGTCAGACATTCCAACTCCCAGCTCTGTGGGGTCCTCTCATTGTTCAGCTTCTTGCTTGGGTGTCCAGCAAGTGCCTGCTTCTACAAGAGATCCCGCTATGTCTTCGGTTACTCTTACACCACCTACATCTCCTGAGGAAGTCCAAACAGGTATGAGGCAAATTTATTTCACCAAGTCTATATGGTAAAAGTTTTATTTTGGGCTGAGCCCCGGTGGCGTAGTGGTTGTGCGCGGGACTGCGGCCCACTAGGTTGGAGGTTCAAATCCAGCAGCAAGGCTGGGCCTCCTACTTCCACCGCCAGAAGGCAATGATGCCCTCCAAAAAAAAAAAAAAGTTTTATTTTGAGTACAAGTGTTTAAAACATAATTTGGTTTTGAATTAATGTTTCATTTAAAAGTTTCTGCAAAGAACCCCCAAGCTGTTACCGTTTCCTTCATTGTCTTCATCTTCATATGTATATATTCATTATTGTTGACCTTTTTCTGATTATCTGAGAACTACTGCAGACACATGATACCCTGTCACCTCTAAATGTTTCAATATTTTCTTAAAATAGGGACTTGGCTATATAACTGCCATACAGTTGTCTAATTGAAAGCTAAACACTGATGGAATCCTACCATCCAGTCTACATCCCCCATTCAAATTTTTGTTTTCTGTATTTAAGATAAAGTAACATGTTATTTTTTGCCTCAAATGTAGATAAGCTTTATCAGCTATCTGGAGGATGTTATTTCACAAATTAATTTTTTAAACTAAGTAAATATACTTTAAATTTACTTTTATTCTCATACAGACAGTTCTTTATTGTTTGTGTTTTCAGTTGATCCTCAGTCTGCTCAGAAGTGGGTTAAATTTTCTTCAGTATCTGATGGCTTCAATTCTGATAGTACTAGCCATCATGGTGGAAAAATACCTAGAAAATTAGCAAATCATGTGGTGGATAGAGTTTGGCAAGAATGCAATATGAACAGAGCACAGAACAAGTATGTATTTTCATTTTCAACTTGAAAAATCATGTGTTAATAGTTGTAATTAGTGGATATTTAAAATATAAACTGATTTGTATGACTGTTTCAAGAAATAGACTTTTAAATTTTAATATTGAGGCTTAATTCAGATTTAACAGTAGTTTATGAATTCTAAAGAATCTTATTTCAAATCTTAGGAGAAAGTATTCAGCTTCATCTGGTGGTCTGTGTGAAGAAGAGACAGGCAATAAAGTAGCATCCTGGGATTTTGTTGAAGCTACACAAAGAACAAGTTGCAGCTGTTCAAGGTACATTTTCTCAATTGATTTTATGTCAACGCAGATGTACGTAGCTTTATGATATCTAATATTAAGCTCTACTGTTTACATTAGCACATAAACGCATTAAGATTTTTTTCAAAATAGAAAACTTAAAAAAAAAAAGAATATGGTAATTTGAAGCTAAATGTAGAAATACACTCAAGTGCATGCAACTGTCACTCCTCGGGAGCCCTGGTCGTGCTTTCAGGTAAGCATTGGACACCTAACAGTTGTCAGCAGTTCAGAGCCACCATGTAGTCTGTGAGGGAAAGATGTGATGATTCTGGAAAAGACGGCCTTGGAAACCCTGTGTAGGGTCGCTAAGAGTTGGAATCAACTATTTGATGACAATTTTTTTTTTCTCTCTCGCCAAGCCCTACTCTCCCTCTTCCTAGGAGTGACTACCAATTAGATGTTATTTTTTTCACACTTTATTTTTTTCTGTGGTTTTGTGTTTGTGTCTGTATGTCTTCTCAATACATGGGTGATATTGGTTTGCTTATTGGACAGCCTATTTTTTCTTCCACTTTGTGTGCCAAGTTTTCTCTATTTTATTTACTTACAGATTTCATTGTTTTTAAAGATTTTGATATTCTACTGAATGACAGTACCATAGTTTATTTAATCCTGAGTTTGAAGTTGTTTCCAGAAGGTTTTGATTTTGCTTTGCAAAAAATAATATTGCAGTAATTATCACATATATATTTATAAATATATGCATCATTGCCCTCTGGTGGGAGTAGGAGGCCCAGCCTTGCTCCTGGAGAACTGTTGCTGGATATGAACCGCCAGTAATTATCTATTAAGTGCTTTTGAAATACTTTGTTGCAGATGTTCTAGACTCAAGATATGTTTGCGATCAAGAAATCTTGCTCTTAAGCAAACTTTCACTCTAGTGAGCTTGAGTCAGATACTAATTTTTGTTTTAAAAGTACAGCTTAGGAATTAATAAAATAAGGTAAGGATATGAAAGACAGCCAAGGTGAAGAGGGCCATTTAAATACTTTTACAAAATGGATTCTACCAATTTTATTATAAATGTTACCTTTTGCATATAAGAATGATGGTTTCTCTTTACTTCATTGATAATTTTAATTTCTTATGTTTTCGCTGATAAAACTGACAATGTATATGTGCCGAATAGTATGATGTAGTTTTACCCGACAAGTTTTCAATTGTTAGTGATATTGAATATTACACACAAGTTTGTGGTGAAAAGTTCATAAAGAAAATTAACACTTAGAAAGCAAGCTATATAAAAAAGAATTGCTATCTGTTCTAAATGTTGACACTAATATAAGAACTTTTTTTTTTTGGGGGGGGGGTGCATCACTGCTCTCTGGTGGTCGTGGGAGCTACCCATCCTTGCTTCTGGAGAACTGCTGCTGGATTTGAACTGCCAAGCTCATGGGCCGCAGTCCTGTACTCAACCACTATGCCACCGGGGCTCTTAAGATCTTAAGAACTTAAGATCCATAAGGAAAAAATCTGAAGAGAGATCACGTCGTTAAACTATACTCTGAGGACAATTCTTCTAGAAAGATTACCCAAGTTGGTTGAGGTCATTTGGAATTCAGGTTCTTTAGGATCCAAATTCATCCTTTTTTTTTTTTTTTTTAATTTGGGCATCACTGCTCTCCAGTGGTGGGAGTAGGAGGCCCAGCCCTACTGCTGGAATTGAACCTCAGTCCCAGTGGGCCGCAGTCCAGCGCACAACCACTACGCCACCGGGGCTCAGCCCCCATCCTTTCTTTAAAGTAACCTAGCTTTTTGAAGATCAATAGAGAAAAGAGGGACAATGATTTAAAATTGTCAAGAATTTTAAGAGCCACTGCTAGTAGTTCAGAATATTCATGACAAATAGAATTAAAAGATGGAATCTATTTGTGCATTTCTTTTTTCTTTTTTTTATTTTATATATATTATATATATATTTTTGTTTTGTTTTATATATATATATATAATTATTATTTTTTGTTTTGTTTTGTTTTGTTTTTTTGGGGGGGGGCATCACTACTCTCCGGTGGGGGGAGTAGGAGGCCCAGCCCCACTGCTGGAATTGAACCTCCATCCCAGTGGGCCGCAGTCCCGCGCACAACCACTACGCCACTGGGGCTCAGCCCTATATATATATTTTTTTCTGATCAAGTCTTGTTTATTTGGGAGAAGTAAACTAGTTTTATAGGGCAAGCAAGCTTAGGCAATTAGCATATGGTGATCTTCAAAATTAACAAGTGAATGGCAGCACAGCTGCAAGTCAAGCTTCAAAGGCCAGGGCTGTTTACAGTTACAAAGGCTACAAACCCCAGGCAACAAACTGCAACAGTTCAGGCATATCCTGCCTGTAGCCAGGTCAAGCATGTCTGGGCTGGATGGTTCCCCACAGTTCCCCCTTTTTTATTTTTTCAAGTAATATCCTCCAGGGAACTCCGCCTGTCTTGGGTTGTCAGGACACACACTCAGTTCTTAGCCGACATCAGTCAATGGCCTTCTAATGTCACCATGGCCTGTCTTAGGTTGGTAAAGAGTGCTCCTGATCTTACCCGTCATTGGCTGTCAAGTTCAGCTCACCGAGGCAGAGGGTCTTATCACATACTAGTCGTGTGTGCCACTCTGTTCAAGATCGTTCATCTCCAAGCGACAATAATGAACTTGCAGGGGCCTTGCTTGAATGGTCTCAATCTGTTACTTAATAGATGCCTTGAGGGCTGAGCCCTGGTGGCGTAGTGGTTGTGCGCGGGACTGTAGCCCACTGGGACGGAGCTTCAATTCTAGCAATGGGGCTGGGCCTCCTACTCCCACCACCAGAGAGCAGTGATGCCCACCCCCAAAAATAAATAAAATAAATGCCATGAGGTTGTTGAATAATACTAGCCGTAATGAAAGCAAAAGCAATGAACTAATGAGGGGGCCCCAAAGTGGCAAGAGGTAAGGCAATAGTCCATTGAGCCCAGCCCACAGTGGATTGGTGGTCAACTCCTTTCTTCTCTTCTCCAAGTCGTCTTGCAGCCGCTTGATTTTGTCTCTTATGATTCCAGATTTTTTGGCATAAAAACAGCATCTTTCCTGTAAAGCCAAACAAATACCTCCCTGCTTTACAGCAAGTAAATCTAACCTCTTCTATTTTGTAATACTACTTCTGCTAAAGAATCTACCTGATCTTGCAAACCTTGTGTAGTGCCTGATGAGACTAGCTGCCTAGATAATTTGGTATCCTGCAGTTCCAAAGGCCACTGCAGTACTGATCTCTAATCTTACAAATAGGGCAACTAGTTGCACTGCCCTTTAGCTTTTCCTGCCATGTAATCAATAGCAGGGATATATTTGTGCATTTCTTAAGGCCCCCTTATATCACTCTAATGGAATACTTTTTAAATATATATGTATGGTTGGGTTGGTTGGATGTATGGCTATTCTACACATCTTATATACTTCCTTTTTTTTTTTTTTTTTGGCATCACTGCCCTCTGGTGGTGGGAATAGGAGGCCCAACCTTTGCTCCTGTGGAGCTGCAATTGAACCTCCATCCCAGTGGGCCGCAGTCCCGCGCACAACCACTACGCCACCGGGGCTCAGCCCGTATGAGTTTATTTTAAGTGTTTAAACAGATCTCTGTAATCATTGGCTAGCTGGAGACAAATTCTGGGTTATACACTTGTCTTAGTCTCATTAATGCACCTTTCAAAATAAGCCTAATTGAGACAATGATTTCTGTGGTAATCTACTGGGCCAGTTAATTTCATGGCAGAAAGAAAGCTTAGAAATTTACGATGTCTCTGTATTTTTTGAATTGTCAAAGAAAATAATAGATTTTTTGAAGGACACAGGACAATCATGGAGGCTTAATAAAAAGAAGTTCTTTAAAAAAATATGAAGACTATATTGTTGAAAAGGCTGATGAATATTTTCCCTATTATAACAGTGCATCAGCTCTTTCTCTGAGAGTACTAAGGGCTGTCCTGTAAGAATTTCTTTGGGAAACATTAATCCAGCCATTCTATAACCCTGATTTTGCCCCCCACTCAGACTTTTTAGTTCCTAAAGTGGAAAGAACATGTAAAAGAAATACAATTTGTTCAATTCCAGCTCCACGGAGCAAAGGCTGGGCCTCCTACTCCCACCACCAGGGCAGTGATGCCAAAAAAAAAACAAAAACAATTTGAGTCCTTTGAGGATACAGCAGCCATTTTGACATGGCATAAGTCGAAGTGTGTGTATTTCCTCTGGTACGCTGTTGTTAGGTATTGAGTCATCCTGACACATAGCCCCGAATGAAGGACGGCCCAGTTCTGCCCCGTCTTTACACTTGGTCTGCGCTTGAGCCCATTGTGGCAGCCACTTTGTCAGTCCATCATTGAGGGCCTTCCTCTTTTTTGCGACCCCTCTTTCCCAAACAAGTGTCCTCCAGGGACTGGTCTCTCTTGACACCATGTCCAGAGGAAGTATGATGAAGTCTCATCCCATAGAAAGTGTGTAGACTTAATTAAAGAAAATGTTGCGACCCAGCAGCTTCACATTTTAGTGTTTTTGTTTAATAAGTTTCTATGATTTTATAACAATAATTGCTTACCCTTATGTAGATTATATAAGGCAAATAGTCATTGTCAGCTATTAAATGAGCAGGAAACTAGTCTTTTATGGAACATTTCTGCATATTTTTATTTGTAAAGTCACTGTACAGAGTTTTTCTCCTATGTAAATTCAAATCATTTTACTTTAGGATGAAGTATGAAAAACAAATGAAAATGTTTAATAGTGTTAATTGTATGCTATAGGTGCCTATTTTAAATCTGAAACCTTTCTTTAACTTTTTCAGGCACAAAAGTCTCAAACCAAGAAATCCTGGACAACAAGGACAAGCATCATTGTTAGGTCAGCAACAGCAAGTACTTCCTAAGCACAAGACTAATGAGAAGCAAGAAAAGAGTGAAAAACCACAGAAACGCCCCTTGACTCCCTTTCACCATCGAGTATCTATTAGTGATGATGTTGGCATGGACACAGATGCAGCTAGTCAAAGACTTGTAATCACTGCTCCTGACAGTCAAGTGAGATTTTCAAATATCAGAACTAACGATGTAGCAAAGACTCCTCAGATGCATGGCACTGAAATAGCAAATTCACCTCAACCGCCCCCACTTAGTCCTCATCCATGTGATGTAGTTGATGAAGGAGTAACTAAAACTCCTTCAACTCCTCAGAGTCAACATTTTTATCAAATGCCAACGCCAGATCCTTTGGTACCTTCTAAACCAGTAGAAGATAGGCTGGACAGTTTATCTCAGTCTTTCCCAACTCAATTCCAGGAAACTGTAGAACCTACGGTATATGTTGGTACGGCAGTAAACTTGGAAGAAGATGAAGCTAATATAGCCTGGAAGTATTACAAGGTCCCAAAGAAAAAAGATGGGGAGTTTTTACCACCTCAACTTCCAAGTGATAAATTCAAGGACGATCCAGTTGGACCTTTTGGACAGGAAAGTGTAACATCAGTTACAGAGTATGTATGTTTTAATGGTCACTATTATAATTTAAGGGTAGAAATAGTGTTAACTTATCACTATAATTGCAGAATTGATTTCAAGGTAAAATTTTCAATAATAAATGGTTTGAGTACTAATTTTGTAAAAAAAATTTCACTTTCTCTCTGGGACTATCTGTATAATGAATTATTTTAGCTACAAAGCGGAGACAATAATATATATTTGTCATCAAGCTACCTTAACTTTTCTTTCTTTCACTGTCCTAAATTTAGTGTTTATCATTCCTATACATGCTTTTATACATGTAGTACCAGCTAATTAATTTTAATTAACTTTTATAGTATGAATTTGTGAGCATACCATTGAACATAATGGGCATCCTGGTTGTTTTCAGTTCAATTTCTCATAATTGCAAGTGCTGGAGCAGTGAACATTTTTGTATAGCTATATTTGCACTTAAAATACAGTTTCTTAAAAAAAAATACAGTTTCTTTTGCTAATGCATTTAATAGTGGGATTGCTGAACCTTGAGTATGTCTATTTTCATAAAGGATTTTTTTTGTTTTAATTATTTTACTGGGAGCTCATACAACTCTTGGCACAATCCACACGTACATCCATTGTGTCAAACACTTTTGTACATTTGTTTCCCTCATCATTCTCAAAACACTTGCTTTCCACTTGAGCCCCTGGTATCGGCTCCTCATTTTTCCCCTGTCTCCCCGCTCTCCCATTCCCCATGAGCCCCTGATAATTTATAAATTATTATTATTTTGTCATATCTTATACAATCTGATGTCTCCCCTTACCCACTTCTTCACTGTCAGTCTCCCAGGGAGAAAGCCATATGCAGATCCTTGCAATCTGTTCTTCCTCTCTACCCCACTTTTCCTTCACCCTCCCATTATCGCCCCTCTCACCACCGGTCCTAAGGGGTTTTTGTGGCCCGAATTCCCTGTGTTACCAGTTCCTGTCTGTACCAGTGTACATCTCTGGTCCAGGCAGATTTGTAAGGAAGAACTGGGATCATGATAGTGGTGGGAGGAAGTATTCAAGAACTAGAGGAGCATTGTGTATTTCATCGTGCTACACTGCACCCTGACTGCCTCCTCCTCTTTTTGGGTTTTCTGTGAGGGAATGTCCAGTTGCCCACAGATGCCCAACTCAGCATTCCTCCTGATTCACAATGGTATGATTTTTTGATACCTGGTAGCTGATCCCCTCAACACCTTGTGATCACTCAGGCTGCTGTGCTTCTTACATGTGGGCTTTGTTGCTTCTTGATTAGATGGCCACTTATTTATCTGCAAGCGTTTAAGGCCATAGAGTCTACATCCCCTAATAACCGGTCACCATCAGCTTTCTTTGCCACTTTTGCTTGTGCACCCGCTTTGTCCATAGTGATCCTGTTGGGACAGGCTGGTGTGCTTCTTCCATGTGGGCTTTGTGTTTCTCAGCTAGATGGCTGCTTATTTATCTTTAAGCTTTTAAGACCCCAGATGCTTTATCTTTTGATAGCGAGGCACCATCCATCAGCTTTCGTTGCCACTTTTGCTTATGTCCTCAGCGATCCTGTTGGGAAGGTAAGCGTCTCAGACTGAGGAATTATTAGATCAAGGTGTTCTTGTATTGGGGGATTACTTGAGTAGGGCCCACTGTCCATGTGTTTCCTTAATATTAACCCTATAAATATATGTACATGTATCTATTTTCCCTTCATCGTATAGAAATATATATAAATGCCTGTGTTCAGCTCTCTATAAATGCCCTTTTTCTCCTACTTCTTTCCTCGATTTCTTTTTATAAAAGATGTTTTTAAGTTGTTCTTTATACTAATTTATGCTCTCACCAAACAGCAGAGTGTGAAAATGGCTGCTCTATAGTTTTCTCAATACTTTGTGTTATGAGCCATTTAAATTTGGCTAATCAGAATGCAAAACAGTACTTCATTGTTTTAATAGTGTCTCCAGATTCCTAGTGAAGTTCAGCTTTAGAAAAAGTTTATTGCTCAGTTTTCTGTGAATTATCTGTTTATTTTTTTGATTTATTTGTGTGTGCTAGGTACTAATGCTTCATTAGTTATGGTTGTATGTGCTACAGATACCTTCATACTGTTACTTGATTTTCTTGAAAGTTTAATTTATGGAATATTTAGTAGGTTAAATGCTGATCTGCCAACCACAAGGTCAGCGATTTGAAAGCACAGACTTCTCAACGGAAGAAAGATGAGGCTTTTACTCTAATAGAAAGTTACAGTCTTGGAAACCACTAGGTCCTATAGCGTTGCTTTGAGCCAGAATTAAGTCATTGGCAGTGAGTTTGTTTTTTGGGGGGTTTGTTTTTGTTTTTTTGAGTAAAAGTTTTTTTCTAAGTCTCCCTTTACTCTTATTTTATTCTGTTTATGTTGTCTGTCCATATTATTATATGCCTTTTGCATTTTTATGTTGGTTTTTTGAAAAGATTAAAATGAACAAAACACCATTATATTCCCTAGAACTACTAACACACAGCTTAGTAGTCTGAAAAGATTAAATTTCCTCTGTGTCACTTGTCAGTGAGTTCAGAATGGCCTTAATGTCTAAATGAGGCCTTAGACTTTATTTTTGCTTTCATATGTGTTTTGTTATAGTGATAGCTTCTAACTCATCCTCTTTTGTGGAATTCAGTACTTTTTTTTTTTTTTAATTAAGCATCACTGCCCTCAGGTGGTGGGAGTAGGAGGCCCAGCCTTTGCTCCTGCGAGCTGGAATTGAACCTCCATCCCAGTGAGCCGCAGTCGCGCGCACAACCACTACGCCACCAGGGCTCAGTCTCATTACTTTTTTCTTAAGGCCTTTTTACTATGGGCCCTTCGCTTTCTAAACTAAACTGGATTTTCTGTTTTACTAGGGTTTTATTTGAATAGATGCCTAAGTTATTTCTACCATTTCTTTCTTTCTTTTTTTTTAAGTTTGGGTGTGTTTTTAATGATTTTGATTTAAGATTAGAATCTCAGCTTCTGGAAGAACCACTTGTTTTTGCCTGTCTTGTACCTCTCCTCAGATTTGACCTTGGGCTCCTGATGGGCTTTGCGTTTAAGAGCGGGGTCTCTGAAGACATCTTTGTTGACGATCGTTTTGTCCAAGGGGATGTCTGTGGAGTACCTTGTGGGCATGAGGTGATTATAGTTATACACCTTCACAAAAGACTCGATCTTTGACCTCTTGGCAATTTTCTTCTTGCCCATGGTGGCGGTCACTTTGTGGTGATAGCGGTCGATTCCAGCCACCAGGGCATGGCTGTAGGGGCGGTCTGAGGTGCCATCATCATTGCTCTTCTCAGTGATGGCTTTGCATCCCGAATAGCGTCCTGCCAGCACCAGCACCACCTTCCTGGGCCTCATGAACTTGCCCATTTCGACAACAGGCTCCCAGCCCGACAACAGAAGGGAACTCTATCATTTCTTTTGTTGTTGTTGTTGTTGTTGTTGTTGTTTTGGTGGCATCACTGCCCTGGTGGGAGTAGGAAGCCCATTCTGGCTCCTAGAGAGCTGTTGCTGGATTTGAACCGTCAACCCTTTAGGTTGCAGTCCTGCACACAATCACTACGCCACCAGGGCTCATCCTCTATCATTTCTTTTTTTTTTCTCTGCCATTTCTTAGGACTAAGATTTTCTTTTTTGTTTTGTACCCACTGAATTTAAGCACATGTGTAATTCAGAAAATGTGCTTGGGAGATAAACTTGATACCTTTGAATGTTTGAAAATTATTTTTGCCCTTACACTTGGATTGACAACATAGTTTGCATTGAGCTCATGGTTGAAAACAATTTTTCCTCAAAACCACTGTCTTCTAGTATCCAGAGCTGTCCAGTACTTCAGTTGAAATATGTAACACCAGTCTCATTGTCTCATTCTTCTCGTGGTTTGTTAACCCCATAAGACTTTTAGTATTTTCTCCTTAGTTTTAGATTTATGAAATTTCACAATAACAAAATAAAAAGTTTTTTGAGAGGGAGGTAGAAGTGGCTTATTGGACACTTGAAGGTCTTATTCAACGTGAAGTCTTTTCTGTTTTATCCATAGGGTATTCTATTTTTCCTGAGTAACATCTTCATTTTTTTTCATTCCCTTTAAAGCCTCTGATCTGTATGTATGTGATCTGTATCTGATTATTTCTCTTTTTCTCCCTGTGAGGGGATTGCACAGCTTTTTAAAAATTCTTAAACTTTATTGATTTTTTTTTGTAATTTCTAACCTTTGAATTTTTTCAGTAGTATCCCCTTTTGAAATACTCTGTGAGTTGTTTTTGTTTGTTTTCCCTCTAGAATTTATTTTGATCTTTCTCTTAACCACGCTGCATTTTCATCATATTTCATCAGATTTATAGTAATTCTTTGTGTGTTTTATACTCAAGGAATAGGCAGGCTGATTGGAAGTTTTATGTATGTAGATAGGCAGAGCATCAGAGCTATGGTTGACTTAATTCAATAAATAGTATATACTATATATCAGTGCTAATTTACTTGATGAAACTAGGCAAGGAATTTAAGAAGGAGGGAGTGAGGGGGATGTGACGGATGCCACACTTTTTTTTCACTAGGTATGTATATTTTTAAGAATTTCCTATTTTCAGACCTTATTCTTTCTGTTCAGAAGTTTGTCCTGATTGTCTGTTTTTTCATGCCATTTGGTTCTTGTATTGTTTCTTTTAGTACAGCTACAGCCCCCCTCATACATATTTTGCTTATTGTTGACTGCAGCCTGCTGAATTTCATCTAATTTTGAGCTTCCTTGAGATAGGAGGGGCTTAAAGAGGTTCACAGGAAAGTAGAATTAGACCCAACCTGAATTTGTTCCAGATGCTTTCTTGTTTGTTCCATGACAAGATTTTTCTTCCCTGGCTTTAAAAAAAACAGAAGAGTTACAGTCTCTGAAATCCACATGGTACAGTTCAACCCTGTCCTACAGGGTCACTAATGGACCTGGTCCATTTTTAGGCTCTCTCTAATATTTCTTTCTTTTAAGTTATATTTTCATCTTTATTTGAAGTCAGTTTAGTGTTTTGTTACTGACCCAGGAGCGGAAACCTTCCCAGGCTTTACAATCTCCTACTTGGGGGCTGTCTTTGTTAGAGCCTTAGCAGCAGCCATTGCTGTCTTTTTAGATGCTTGCTTTGCCTCTTTTGCTTCCTGGGCAGCCCTGACACCTTGTCCTTGTTGTGCCTTTTAACTTCAGATTTATGTTTTCTCTTGGCCATTACATCAGCAAAAGATGCTGCAGTGTTGGCCCTCTGGAATTTGACTGCATGGCTGGTTCTTTTTGGAATTTCTTTCAATTTCTCCTTTTTGTGCTTCTGTACAAAACAGTCCAGTTTCTCTCGTGAGTTTGCCTCTTGAAAAGGAAAGCTGATTTCACATTAAGACATTAGAAAACCTTTCCATCTGCCCTGGTGTAACACTTTCAGTGTCTGGGGTAAATCTTTTTTTGTTTTTGTTTTTGTTTTTTGTTTTTTTGTGGGGGGGCATCACTGCCCTCAGGTGGTGGGAGTAGGAGGCCCAGCCTTTGCTCCTGTGGAGCTGGAATTGAACCTCCATCCCAGTGGGCCGCAGTCCCGCGCACAACCACTACGCCACCAGGGCTCAGCCTGGGGTAAACCTTATACTCACTGAAATCACAACTCAGCCTTCATGACTGTAACAGGAAAGGACTCTCATTTTTTTTTCCTGGTAAGAGATTTTTTAAAAATTCTTTTTTTCATTGTATTACATGTGCCTCATCTAACACCTTACATCTAAAAGTATGGTTTTGTGTTTTATTAAAATTAATCTGGGTTTGGGGCTGAGCCCCGGTGGCGTAGTGGTTGTGCGCGGGACTGCGGCCCACTGGGATGGAGGTTCAATTCCGGCTCCCAGGGGCAAAGGCTGGGCCTCCTACTCCCACCACCTGAGGCCAGTGATGCCCCCCCACAAAAAAAATTAATCTGGGTTTGAAATTTAGAGATTTCAAGAGACTCCGTATATATGCTGCCAAAGTGAGCACTCAAGAGACTCTTTAAGATTATGAAAGGTGGGCTGAGCCCCAGTGGCATAGTGGTTATGTGCTGGACTGCGGCCTACAGGACTGGCGGTTCATATCCAACAGCGACTCTCCAGGGGCAAGGCTGGGCTTCCTACTGCCACCAGAGCAGTGATGCCCGTGCCCCCCCCCCCCCAAAAAAAAAAAAAAAGTTATGAAAGGTGATTAATAATAAGTGCATTTCTAGCCAGCAAGTATTATCATGAAAACAGATCTTAAAAGATGTTAATCTTATCAGTACTGAATATGGAGCCCTGGTGAGTATCTTGGATAAACATTGGCCTGCTAACTGAGTTTGCTGTTAAAATTCCCTAGCTGTGTTGGGGAGAAAGATGAGGCTATCTGCTTCTGTAAAGGTTTACAGCTAGGGCTGAGCCCCGGTGGCGTAAGTGGTTGAGTGCGGAACTGCAGCCCACAGACTTGGCGGTTCAAATCCAGCGGAGTCTCTCAGGAGCGGCCCTTGGTAGGGCCCACAACCACCAGAGGCAGTGATGCCCCCCCCCCCACAAAAAAAAGATGGGGGAAAAAAAAAAACAGGTTTACAGCCTTGAAACCAAAGTGTTGTGAGAATCAACTTTTATTGGCAGTGTCCCTTTTTTTTCTTTTTTGGGATGCTGAATATCTTATGTCTAAACCTGCATCAGGTTTGCTTGAAATGACTGTTGATTTCTTTGATGTTTTTCACATCAGACTCATAGCAGTGTATGCAAAATTATGTTATTCAATGGCATACAGTAGTTTCGTCTTACATGTAGATAGAATAAGATTAAAATCCCTTGTTCTGATCTGTAAGATTACAGTCTCTTGCTTACTTGACTCACTTGTAAATACTGACTTACTCCTGCTCACTTGACTCTCTCTTGTTTGCTACCTAATTAGCTACACCAGTTTTCTTGTTAAAGTTTGACAAAAAAGTAAACTCATTTATTGTCGATAATACAGTTGCATTACAGAGGAAGAGCGATAGCTTTGTCATTCAGTCCTGCTCAAGACTTAGCTTCTTCGTGAGGATTTTCCTGATTGTCTCAACCATTTTTTTGCTTCCCTTCCAGTTTGTTCATCACCTTTTCCATTTATTGCTTTTATTTTTTCCCCTAGCATATGTCATTTTCTGAAAGTATATTATTTGTTTACAGTCTTTTTCCTATTAAAAGGTAAGTGCACTGAGGGCAGAGACTCTCATGTACAACTGTAGTCCTCCAACACTCACACCTACATACTCACACTTTGTATAGTCTCAAACATGTAGTAGACATTCAACAAATGTTTGCATGAGTCAAGTGATAGTATGAGCCTAGATTACTTTAAGATTTTATAATTTGTTCTTTCCTGGTTATCATATTTAATGTATGTAAAAATGTGATATGACTGATTTTAAAAACTTCAAAAGTAAGTTTTAAGGGAATACCACACAGCCATAAGATATATAACAATTATAGCCATGGGCGGGAGGTTGGGAGGGGAGGGATGCATGCGCACACATATCTGTAAATGAAACAAGGTTTTCTAGGAAGTTACTGCAATTTAACCTTAGAACAGTGGTTTGCAATCTGTTGGTTACAATCACTTTGGGAGTCAGATGACCCTTTCACAGGGGTCGTTCGATTCATAACAGCAAAATTGTAGTTATGAAGTAGCAACGAAAATAATTTTATGGTTGGGGCAATCTCCACAACATGAGGAGCTGTATTGAAGGATCGTGGCATTAGAAAGGTTGAGAACCACTGCCTTAGAACATCTTCTAAAATTATTTGACGTTTTTCTCACTGACTTAAGAATGATAAGATAAGCTGCAGAATGGAGTGGTTTTGGTTTGTGATTATATCAGTTAAGGAAAAAGAATTGGTTCCTGGTCACCGTTTATTTCGCCTCATAGAAATGTCTTAAAGCTTGAATAAAAGGGTTTTTACTCGTATGTTTCGGTATTGTTTCTCAGCCTCGTGGCTAAGATCAAGTGTAGTGCTTTTTTTTTTTTTTTTTAAGTAGAGCATGTCAATGCCTCATGTAAATATTGTTTTGGTTATGCTAGTTATTAAAGCACTTATTTTGTGTCTTGGTTCAGTCTTAAATATCAGCCTTAAGCTTTGTTTTTATTGGAGTGGTAAATGTTAATGAGAAGTCAATCATTATAGGTTTAGCTTATATGTGAAGTACGAAGCATTTATGGGATACAATTGTATTTAGTAAATTAGAAGTTTTTTGTTGTTTTGCTTATATTCGAGAACATGCAGGTGTATGTCCTTTTCCTGGAATTACTGTTTTAAGGCAATAATTTCTTGACTAGAGTGAGATCCCAGCCCCTCCCCTCCAGGTGACATTTGGCAATGTCTGCAGGTGTTTCTGGTTTTCACCACTGGGTGGTGGATTTGGCAAGAAATGGTGGTTAATTTCCTACAATAGATGAGACATTCCCTGCATCAAAGAATGATCTATTAATAGTTCTAGATGCTCTAATGTTATAAATAGCTTGGAAATTTGAACTCTAGGATAATAGTTATTAAATTGGACAAGTCAACATGGTTCGATTAGTTTTTCAGGGAGATCACTCATATTGATTAAGTCCCCACAGTTCTTCAGTGTATGTATTATGCTAAAGCAAAAGTTGTGGGTTTTTTGTTTTTGTTTCTTTACTATTTTAAGAATATTTTTTGAAATTACTTGATGATTCAAGTTCTGGTTCCAGTTCCTTAAAATTGACTTATGGCAACTCCATGTTTGCCAAAGTAGAACTGTTTTCTACAGGGGTTCCAAAAGCTGAGTTTTCAGAAAGCCAGACAATCTTCTAAGGTTTCATTGGGTGGACTCATATTTCTTTTTTTTTTATATCCACTATTAATATTGCTTGAAATAGAATATTGTGAAAAATTTTAAAAATAGCCATCTCTTGAAGGAAAATGGCAAAACAAATTGACAAAGCTAGTGAGATCTTTATCATAATGCCTAGGGATTACTGTTTTGCTTCCTTACTGACTTGTAAACCTAAAATGCTTATAGAAGCACTCTTTTTACAGCTGCTATGTAAGTGAACATCTTTCTGGTGATAGAGTAATCCTTTCCAAAACTTGATTTATTTTACAGAAATAAGTGAATCCATATTACCTAGTGTTGTAAATTCCTCTTTTCCATGTTTTGACAATTTGAAAATTTTAGTTTGTAGTAGTTGGTTGTAATGAAGTTAATTGGAATGAACATATATTGAACATATTGAAATCAATAAAAGTAAACTTTTATTTAAATTTGGCTTTAACCTTGAATGAAATTATAATCTGATGGATAAAGAAAAACCATAAGCTACATTTAAAATATAGTAGGATAGTAGAGGTACATATAAAATATAGTAGGAGCACAGCCAGATAGGGGGAATAGCTTAATTCCATTTATGGAAAGCTTAGAAGTTAATGGAATTTGATAGGAGTGCTACTTAGTAGTCTGTGTCATGATGAGAAAATGAGGCATGAAAAGTATTTATAGGGGTATGTAATGAAACCCAAAATGCCGTTAGGTTACAAGTTTGTATGCTATTTTTGAAGTAAAGGGGAGACTGTTGAAAGTTTCCTGAAATTAAGAGTTCAGAAAAATAAGGATTTGGGAAACAGCCAAGTGCTATTATTAATAAGAGGAGGTCAGTTTGAATACCTTGAACAGCACAGACAAAAGGTGTTAGAATAGCCCTCACTAGAAAATTAGTTAAATGTAGTGATGAATGTTATACCCGTGGATGTAAAAGAGCTTCATAATCAGTTGATAGTAATATAGCAGAAGTTAAAGGAGAATTAAAGATGCTGTTGGTTCATGAAAGGAATGATGAGGAAGAAAAGACTTTATCTTCCCAACCCTTGTTGTCTCTAGACTAAATCTTAGCGAACTTCAGTCTGATTTTTAAAAATTTTTCAAACTTAAGTTACTTGAAGTAGCTATGCATGTGTGTTATAAACTAAGGTCCTGTTAATAAATAATATCTAATTAATGATATAGCCACTTCATGTAACAATATGAAGGAAATCTCTACAGACTGATAAGAAAAGATCTCTAGATATATTATAAAGCTTAGTAATACAGTGTAAAATGTTAAAAAAGAATTCAGAAAAAATTAGAAAAGATAATTCAGTATATGTGTACAATCAGGTAGTTGGGACCACATATCTGATAAAGGGAATGATTAATATTTTAGTTAAAGGCAAACAAATACAAATAGCAAGCATATAACTCCAAAAATAAGTCATTTTATAATTGTTGACATATATAAGTTCCTATAGAAAATAGTGGTAGGAGAAGAAATTAAAGTTTATTTTAAGAGAAATGCCAGATTTTGCTTAATATTTTTAAAGGAGATTTAAAATTATTGTTAAGTGATCTTGATTTTTCTAATTAGATTGGATAATAATGTCTTATTAGGGTAGTGATGGAATTAATCATTTCTTAGGGCTTTCATTACTTTTAGATTTTCCTATGTAGCAATTTATGCCTTAATTTTCATTGACTGCCCTAAAGCAAAAGTTCATATCTAATGTGTAAACATTAGTTGAGGGAGGAAAGAGTTGGAAGTGGTAGGAGCATATCCCATATATTGGCATACTGTGCAAACATCTGTGGCAAACATCATCTTTAGTTTCTTAACTATAGCATCTATTTTAGAACAGATTTGGGACTTTAGGACTTTATAAGTTCTAAAAATGACAACCAAGATTATTTCAAGAAACGTTACAGTTGATTTTTCATTATTTTAAGGATTTAGCAACTAACTTTTGATTGCTTAACATATTCTAATTCTGAGAGAATTTTTCCAAACTTGTAGCAAAGAGTAAATGGTTCTTGAGCATAGTTCTTTATTCTGATATCAGGTGTCTGCATCATGATATTGATCAATAGAACTAGCTTTCATACCAGATTATTTTTGTGTATATACATAATTATAGAATGTATGATTTAAACTCTAAAAGATACATTTTGATTTCATAGAAGTCCATGATGAAATAAACTTCTTGGTTTGATTGTACTCAATTGTAAACAACAATCTTCTTTGATTACTTGTAACAATGCAATAAAGTTACACTTTTGACATTAAACTCAGTTTGAGTGGATTTTAAATATTGGATATAATGCTAGAAAAGGACCACTAAAAATAGAGGGCATATTTTTCATCTTTAACATTTCCTTTTATAACTTATTTCCTTTTATAATTATCAATCTTAAAAAACTAACTACACCTTTAGAAAAATTTTATTGAGTAGAGGCAGTCGAAAAATGAGGTTTTCTACTCTGTCCTATAGGGTCATAATGAGTTTGAAACAACTCAATGGCAATGACTTTTCAAGGGAAAGACAATACATTTGTTACCTACCATAAACTAACATGTTTGAGTGTAAGCCGAGTTTTTCCAACACATTTTAATGCAGTTTTTGTGGTAAAATTAGTTGCCTTGGTGGATATCCAGGTTGGCTTATGCTCGAGTATATACAGTATGTTTAATTTTCCATGTACATTTCAACATTGTAGTCACAGGGAAAAGGAAGAAGATGATAATATAAGCATAATTTAAATTGCTTTGAACTTGGCATAGCTTCTTGTTTATGGCTATAGTACTTACTGTTCTCTGTATGTGATTAGTTTTATACCTAATTTAAATGATACCTGAGTAGTTGCCTATATAGCTATAAGTGAAAGTTTCTGCTGTTAGTAAAGGAGAAATTTTCCAACACTACATATGCTATATAGAATTGGAATAGTATAGAAGTGATAAATTGAATCTGGCATCTCTTAAAAATTATTTTACTTAGTTTTAAATAGAGAAGGATGTGTAATACTTTTTATTCATTGTGACTTGATATTTTTGTTTGTTTGCATTTGTTGTTGTTTTTTTCGCCACCGGCCCTCACATGCTCTGTTTGTATTTGTTTTTGGGGCATCACTGTCCTCTGTTGGGGAGAGTAGGAGGGTGACGATATTATTGACTATATTTAAATTTTTGCATATGCCATGTGTTTGAGAACAGTTCAGTGAAATAACAAGTTTATCTTTAGGTGTAATATTGGTTTACTCTTTTTGGGGGGGAGGTTTTTTTTGGCATCACTGCCCTTTGGTGGTTGTGGGAGTTACCCAGCCTTGCTCCTGGAGAGCTGCTGCTGGATTTGAACCAAGCCTGTGGGCCACAGTCCCGCACTCAACCACTACACCACCAGGGCTCAGCCTGGTTTACTCATTATTTAAAAAAAGATCATTTTATTGGGTGTTTGTGTAACCCTTAACACACAATCCATACCTACATCCAGTGTGTCAAGCACATCTGTTGCCATCATTATTCTCAGAACATTTGGTTTCTACTTGAGCCCTTGGTAGCAGCTCCTCATTTTTTCCCCTCCTTCCCCACTCCCCATCATGAATGCATAATTTATAAATTCTTATTTTGTCATGGCTTACATTGATGGACATCTCTGTTCACCCACTTTTCTGTTGTCATTCTTATTTCTTACAGAGCCCTGAGCACTAGGAATGACTCTTAACATTACTGCACATTAGTTTAGCAATGACTTAGCAAACTGTTTGGCAGTTTTTATGCTTTCTTACAGAAGACAATTTAACATGAAAACAAGTTTTATTTACTTCTGTAAAGAGTAGTAGTTTAGGGCTGAGCCTCGGTGGTGTAGTGGTTGTGCGTGGGACTGCGGCCCACTGGGATGGAGGTTCAATTCCAGCAGTGGGGCTGTGCCTCCTCCTCCCACCACCAGAGAGCAGTGATGCCCCCCACCCAAAAAAAAAAAAGAAAAGAGTAGTAGTTTAGTGCTGAGCCCCGGTGGCATAGTGGTTGTGTGCGGGACTGCGGCCCTTAGACCTGGCAGTTCAAATCCAGCGGCAGCTCCCTAGGAGCAAGAGTGAGTAGCTCCCATGATCACCACAGGGCAGTGATGCCCCCTCAAAAAAGAGTAGGAGTTTATTTAAGGGTGGTGAAAAGGAGGCTGTTAAACTTCCCCCCTCACCATGATTAATCATTTGAACATACATTTTTTTCTTTTGCGTTTTGACAGTTCACTTTATTTATTTAATCAATAGGTTATTTTACTGAGGGCTCTTACAGCTTTTATCACAATCAATACATCAATTTTATCAAACATATGTATGTAAGTTGCCATTATTATCTAAACATTTACTTTCTATTTGAGTCCTTAGAATCAGTTTCTCTTTTTTCCTTCTCTGCCCCCTCCCACCCTTGATAAATTATAAATTTTTATTATTTTCCCTTTTACATTAAAAAAAATCATCTTATTGGGGGCTCTTATAACTCTTATCACAATTCATACATATATCCATTGCGTCAAGCACATCTGTACATTTGTTGCCATCATTATTCTCAAGATATTTTCTTTCTACTTGAGTCCTTGGTGTCAGCTCCATTTTTTTTCCTCCCTTCTCCACCCTCATGAACCCTTTAAAATTTATAAATTATTTTTTCATGTTTTACACTTTCCAGTGTCTCCCTTCACCACCCACTTCTCTGTTGTCCGAGGGGGTTATATGTAGATCATTGTTATTGGTTCCCCCTTTCTACCACATTTTCCCCTGCCCCTCCTGGTATTGCTACTCTCATTATTGGTCTTGAAAGGTTTATCTGTCCTGGATTCCCTTTGTTTCCAGCTCTTAACAGTAGCAGTGTACATCCTTTGGTGTAGCCAGACTTGTAAGTTAGAATCGGGGCCATAATAGTGGCGGGGAGGATGTATTAAAGAACTAGAAAAAAGTTGTATGTTTCATCAGTGCTATACTGCACCCTGACTGGCTTGTCTCTTCCTTGAACATGCATTCTTAAAACCTTAATGCCTTTCCAGCTCTAACTGCTACTGTGTGACCTTAGCAAACTGCTTCTAGATAATTTCTGCATCCAATTGATGAGAATACACTTTCCTACACTTTATGGTTATTATAAGTCTTAAATTAGAAAGTTTATGTTAATGTTAAATACTATTTTAAAAATTATTTTAGTTAATATTTGATGGACAATGCAGTTATTAAGGTCCTAAAAGCAAGTTTTAGAAGTACATGTTGCATTTATAAAGCAATTAATATAATCTATCGTGAAGAATGCACATAGATGGTTTATTACCTCTGTGTTCCTATGGAACATTTCTGTAGAGTTAGGATTGTAGTTTAGAGATTAGACATATTGGGGATTATAATTTAGAGCCTGTAATACCATGTTTTGAAAATAGCTACTTTTGGGGCCTCCTCCCATCACCAGAGGGCATTGATTTCCAAAAAACAAAAAAAAAAAAAAAAGAAAAAAAAAAGAAAGAAAGAAAATAGCTACTTTTGATGCCCTCTGGTATCCTTCTAAAGCACCTTCTAGTGCCCGGCAGAAGTGAATAATAAAAACGATATCCTTGTTCTCAATATAATTTGTTGTTGGGTGCCTTTGAGTCCATTCTGACTCATAGGGAGCTATGTCCAACAAAACAAAACCCTATCTGGTCCTCTGCCATTCTCACAGTTGTTTGTTTGAGTCCATCGTTGCAGTCACTGTCCCACCCTCCTTGAGGCTCTTCGTCCTTTTCACTGACCCACTACTTTACCAAGAGTGCTGTCTTCAGGAATTGGTCTTTCCTGAGAACATACTCAAAAAATGTGAGATGAAGTCTCACCTTCCTTGCTTCTAAAAAGCAATCTTGATGTACTTCTTCCAAGACATATTTGTTAGTTTTCCTGGCAGTCCATGTTGTACTCATTGTTCTTCACCTGTACATAATTCAAATGCATCAATTCTTCTAATTTTTCTTATTCATTGTCCACAAGTTTGTTGGCCTGTTTGAGGAACATCAAAAGGCCCCTGGAAGAGGTATGAATGAGGAGAGTAGTAGAATAGTTATGTGATAAAGTTGGAGAGCAAAAAAAGGAGCCAGATCATCCTGTAAGGCACAAGAAAGGTTAAGAATTTTGGTTTTGACTCAGAGTAAAATAGCCATTGTAGGATTTTGAATATAATCTGACAAAGAAGCCTAACTGCTACGGTTGCAGTCTGGTTAAGTCAGCTTTACAAACAGGAATACTAATCACTATGTATTCACTTCCATCAAGCACCCAGATCTTCAGAGGAAATAAAAAACCTAATCATTTCCAGGGTTCTCTGATGCATAGCAGAGGAGCCCTGGTTGCTCAGTGGTTATGTCTTCCACTGCTAAGTAATTGTGTGAACCCTTACTGCTTTACAAGAGAAAGGTATAGCAGTATACTTCTGAAAAGATTTACAGCTTGAAACCCACCAAGAGGCCCTTCTCTTCTTTCTTAGAGCAATGAGTTTGGGTGTTTTTGTTTTGTTTTTGGTGCAGATTGGCATGGTACTTGGTGTGGTACCTCTCAGCCTTATGCTACACCTTTCTCCCGGTAAGGCCAGTTTCTGCTTGTTCATTTTTATTACTTCACTCTTTTTTTTCCCCCCGCTTGTTCTTCCCTCTTTTGTCATTTTGATTATTTTGAGAGAATGTGGAAACATATGTTTAGTTGCCATGTTGAACCAGAAAGCTGATAATATAAAAATCAATTTTCTGATGTGATTAGAAGAAGAACCTTAGGAGACTTGGCACTGACTTCATTTTTCCATTGTAAAACTTCTTGCCAGAATTAATACTTTATTGAAACGGCAAACCGAAGCCAAACTCCCTGCCACTGAATCATGATTCATAATCATGGTGTCGTAGTGGTTTACCAGGTGGCCTGTGGACCACAAGGTCACACCAGCCACTCTGAAGGAGAAAAACTTGATGCTCAGCTCCCATATTTACTCTTGGAAACCCACAGGAGTGGTGCTTCTCTGTCCTATAGGGTCAGAATCCCAGAACAAGCCAGTGTTTAAAAACTGTTAACTTCAAATATGTCATCAGGATAATAAGGCTAATTACTTTTCTTGTATGAAAGTTAGCATTGATCTTTTTTTTTTTTTTTTTTAATTTTTAGGCATCACTGCCCTGGTGGTGGGAGTAGGAGGCCCAGCCTTTGCTCTTATGAGCGGAAATGGAACCTCCATCCCAGTGGGCCGCAGTCCCGCGCACAGCCACTACGCCACCGGGGCTCAGCCCTAGCATTGATCTTTTTAAAAGATACTCGTTGTAGTATACACATAGAGATCAAACTCTGGATCCACTGTCCTATAGTAGTGTAGATTTAAGGGGCCCATCTACTAAATGGTTTTGCAAAAAGTAGTGTGAATGAGGACTTGAGAACACAGTGGATTTCAAAAAGCACATTTTGGTGGGAAGAGCATATAGAAAATATACCACATTTCAATTCCATTTCTCCTAAAAGTGTGACTTAGGTAAACTTTGCTGTGCCTTAGATGCTTTGTAGAATTACAAGTTTTCAGGTTAAAGAACTTCTGAATGATTCTAATCACTTCATGGTTCTTAAATCATTTTTTAACGTTTTTTATGCCCAATGAATGTAATGAATTTTCTCATTTTGTATTTCTATGCAGGTTAATGGTGCAATGTAAGAAACCTTTAAAAGTTTCTGATGAACTAGTGCAGCAATATCAAATTAAAAATCAGTATCTTTCAGCAATAGCATCTGATGCAGAACAAGAACCTAAAATTGATCCATATGCATTTGTTGAAGGAGATGAGGAATTCCTTTTTCCTGATAAGAAAGACAGACAAAATACTGAGAGAGAACCTGGGAAAAAACACAAGGTAAGAGAAATCAAAGTACACCAAAGATTAACACAGTAACTTGTTAATACTACATTTGGTATGATATTTATCTTAGTTTTCGTTTTCTTTTTGTTTTGTGTATGTAAAATCAGACACATGGTAGAAAACTCAAGAATTTGAATGTAGTTTAAATTATAGCTATGTTCAGGTAAAGGAAAGATCTCTATTGCTTATTTTTAAAGTTTCTTAGTTGGAGTAAGCAATAATAATTTGTTGTATAAATGAAAGCAGAACATTTAGATAGACTGTTTTGATGTTCAGCTAAAATATGCTGTAAGTAAATTACCTTTTTCCAAAAATATACAGTATATGCCCTGGTTTGTAAAAAAGCTTGATATTTTTGAGTAGATGATTCAAGAACTTAAAATGCGTCTACAACATATTAATGATGTATAGAAAGTGAAATATGTGAACATCTAGAAAACTGCTCAGTATGAGTTTTACTTGAAAGAAGACAGGTTTTTCAGAACACTGGTTTTGAAATTTGACACCCTTAGGTTGAAATCTAAGTTTTTTAATACCTCAGCTATATTTCTTACAATAGGTTTTCTTTAGAACCTCTGTTTTGTGTGTGTTTAAAAAAGAAAAGTACTAATTTTACATAAAAAGTTAATAGTGAGAATGAGTAATAATGTGAAATAGGTGGCAGAATGTTTGACACATAGTTAGCTACTCAAGAATTGGTAGATTTTATTATTGATAAACTATATATTTTATCCTAATATGTAATACTATACCGCTTGCAGGTAGAAGATGGAACATCTAGTGTAGCAGTGTTAACACATGAAGAAGATGCAATGTCATTATTTAGTCACTCTATCAAGCAAGGTAAATAATTTATTTCCTAATCAAAATGTTGCATCTAGGGACTATTGCTAAAAATTGCAGCTGATAATAATGTATGACTTAAAATTGCATTTTGTATAATTAATGTTTCACATAATGAGACCTTTCTAGAAACAGTGGGTTTACTGTTCATCTTTTATTGGGAGAAAGTAAGATGATTGACATTCTGTTTCAAATTGTTGAAATTTCATTCCTCTTTACAAATGAGACCATTCTTTTCATCTGTAAAAGTAAGAGAGTTGATTAGATCCTGGTACAAGATTCCCCTCAGATCTAAAAACTTAGTTTATATGTGGGGCTTTATAGTAATTTTGTTATTCTATTCTTCCTTCAACCACAATTTAAGAGAATTTGCTCAGGGTTATTATTTCAATTTTTATTGAGCTCCTGTTTAGTAAATAAAATTTGAACAGTGGAATGCTGGTGGAGATTCACTTTGAATGCTATTTGTGCTACTTATAAATGGAGTAGAGGGGCTGTGGCCCACTGGCTTGGCAGTTCAAATCCAGCAGCAGCTCTCCCGGAGCAAGACTGGGCCTCCCACTCCCACCAGAGGGCAGTGATGCCCCCCCAAAATAAATAAATAAAAAATACAGTAGGAGACATATATATATATATTTTTTTTTTTGCAAAATCTACTTAATTTTTTTTAAATTAAATCCTTTTATTTAGGGCTCTTACAACTCTTTTCACAAGCCACATATACATCCATGTGTCAAGCGCTTTTGTACATTTGTTTCCCTCATCGTTTTCAACTGCTTGAGCCCTTGATAACTGCTCCTCATTTTCCCCCTCCCTCCCCCCTCCCCCTCTCCATGAACCCTTATTATTTATAATAATTTTTAAATAATTATTTTGTCAACTTACACTATCTGATGTCTCCCTTCAGCCACTTCTCCGCATTCCTCCAGGGAGGAGGTTATATGTAGATCTCTGCAATCTGTTCTCCCTTTGTACCCCACCTTCCCTCCACCCTCTCATCGTTGCCCTTCTCTCCACTGGGCCTGAGGGGTTCTTCTGTCTTGGATTCCCTGTGTTTCCAGTTCCTAGCTATACCAGTGTATATCCTCCAGTCCATCCAGATTTGTAAGGTAGAATTGGGAACATGATAGTTGGGGGGGGGCAGGAAGCATTTAAGAACTGGAGGAACATTGTAAGTTTCATCGTTGATACACTGCTATACTGCACCCTGACTGACTCGTCCCCTCCCCGAAAGCCTTCCATGAGGGAATGTCCGATTGCTTGCAGATGAGCTTTGAGTCCCCATTCTGCATTCCCCCTCATTCACAATAGTATTTTTTGTTCTTTGAGTCCTAATAGCTGATCCCTTGAACACCTTGTGATTACTCAGGCTGCTTTGCTTCTTCCGTGTGTGCTTTGTTGCTTCTCAGCTAGATGGCCGCTTGTTTATCTTTCAAGTCTTTAAGGCCCCAGACTCTAAATCCTTTGATAGCCAGGCACCATCAGCTTTCTTTGCCGCTTTTGCTTATGCTCCAGTTTTGTCTACAGCGATTGTGTCAGGACAGGCTGGTATGCTTTTTCCATGTGTGCTTTGTTGTTTCTCAGCTAGATGGCTACCCGTTTATCTTCAGATCTTATAAGACCCCAGATGCTATATCTTTTGATAGCCGTGCACCATCAGCTTTTTTCACCACATTTTTTTTGCACCTACTTTACAAATGTACTTTACAGCTACTTAATTTTTTTTTTTTTTTTTTTGCACACATATTTCCACATATATTTCCCAATATTTTCCACCTGAGCCCTTGATACAAGCCCCTTTTAAAAAAAACCCTCCCCTTTCCCTCCCCCCCCCTTTTTAAAAAAATTGATCATTTTATTGGGGGGGTACAGCTACTTAATTTTTAATGTGTGCAAAAAAAGTCATCTTTTGGTGTATATTTTTTGGGGGTGAAGTTTTGTTTTAACATTTTGAATAAGAGGATAGCCTCTAGAATAAATAGGAATAAGGAAAAACTACATCCTGACAAAGAAAAAATGATCTTTCATGAACTAAATATAGTGACTTGGTAATTTAATAGTTTTTGGTTCTTTGACCCATTTGCATACCATATGATATGTTTCTGTGTCTACTTTATTAACTGCTATCGTGTTGACACTACTAGCTCATGGGACCCCATGTACAACAGATTGAAGTGTCTTCCTGTCTTAGGCGATCTTCACTATCATTGCTACACTCTCCTCCATTATTTTGTTCATTGAGTATGTTAAGTGCCTTCCAACTCAGGGCTCTCAATTTCCACTGTTATATTGAACAGTATTTTTTGTGATGATAGAATTGTCATTGGCTAATTTTTGAAAGTATGTTATTGGCCTTTCTTTTTCATCTGTCTTTGACTTGAAGGCTCTGCTGAAACCTGTCCACCATGGGTAATGCTGCTGGTATTTGTAAGACTCGTGGCAGAGCTTTCAAAGTTTTACAAATTGACCAGGAGGTGTGGTGGTCTCTGGAATCTAGAGAGTGCCATGGGTCGGGTAAGGCTGGGGAAACCTTTGAAGAGCTTGTATAAAAGTTCCATTATCTTTTAAGCCTGTTTCTTCATGGACTTTTTGAAGCTCTCCATATGTAATCCCCTTGTGCCATGGTATGAGTTTCTGAAAATGTAGATACGGACCATTTTCTGGAGCATCTCTTAAAGGTGAAGGTTGAGAATCTAGGATATAGTAAATACCGTAGGTGATCTGGCAGTTAGTTATATGGTATTCAGTCTTTGGAAAGCATCTGAGAAAGTGACTGTCATATTTTGAAAGTGAGAGCTGTTGCAAGACAGTCGATATTCAGAGGATTTAGAAGGTTACACAGCAAACTACAAATAGACTTTTTTTAAGTGGAACTAAGGAAGCTTAAACTTTCCTTTATGTTTGTAGTTTATTTAAAGTAATCATGTTTTTTCTCCCTCTGGTTTTGGGAAAAATTGAAAGCAAAATAAAATTCTAGATCTGAAATATAGCTTAACTAAGATATTTTTTGAGTGCTTAAGTATATATTTTTGAGTGCTTTATACAAACTACCTCTATTCTATACTTTACCTCTATACATTTAATTCTTAGTAGGGGCCATTCCTAATGCATGAAGGGGATAATTAATTTGCTCAAGGTCAGACTGTTATCGGTAGAACTGAGATTCAAATTAAGAATCAGTCAAAATAGTCATCTTCCAGAGCTCCTACTGTGCTTTTCATTCCAAGAAGATAGAAAAATTAAATGTGATTGTGTTGTGTTTACTTTTATTATTTTAGTGGTCATAATTTTTATGTTATCTTCATTATTTGTGTAGTGTACTTTAGCTTATGCTATGGCTTACGTGGCCTTTCTTAACTTTCAGGAAGGTACTATCATTTATTTACAACTTTATTTCTATGAAAAAAATTCAAGATTAAGAAAAATTATGATTTCTTGTGCATCCTTCTCATAAATGAAGGTTCTAGATCTAGTTTAACCTATTAGAGTGATATTTATTTGATCATAGCAGAGTTTTTGTTTTTCTGATTGACATATGTAGATGCTCCACGCCCTACTAGTCATGCCCGACCTCCATCAACCAGTTTGATTTATGACTCAGACTTGGCTGTCTCTTATACTGACCTCGATAATCTCTTCAATTCTGATGAAGATGAGCTCACAGTGAGTATCCTATTAGGAATATCATATGTTTTACATACTTCCCCCCCCCCCTTCAAAAGTTACCTGTGATTTTGTTTGATTTCTTTTTTTTTTTAACTCTAAACAATAGGAAACTTATTAGAAGTATTAGCTATAAATAAAGTTCCGTTCATTATTAGGTTTTGTACTACTTGAGTATTTTTTGGCATTATATAACTTATAAACTTTGAAATGATTTCTTGGTTTGTGTGAGTCACAAGCACACATGATTAAGCGTAACTTGAGCTATCAGATATTTTTCTGCAATCCTTACGAAGCAGAATTACTTTTCTATTCTCTGGTTTTCTTTATTTGGGGAGCGGGGGGCATCACTGCCCTCTGTGGTCGTGCGAGCCACCCAGCCTTGCTCCCGGAGAGCTGCTGCTTGACTTGAACTGCCAAGCCAATGGGCTGCAGTCCCACACTCAACCACTACGCCCACCGGGGCTCAGCCCTGGGTTTTTTTTGTTTTTGTTTTTGGCATCACTGCTCTCTGGTGGTGGGAGTAGGAGGCCCAGCCCCACTAATGGAATTGAACCTCCGTCCCAGTGGGCCCCAGTCCCATGCACAACCACTACGCCACCGGGGCTCAGCCAGCCCTGATTTTCTAATTTAAAACATAACCCTGGAATTGGCTCATTTAGAGAATATATACAAAGTAATTAGCACTAAATTTATGTACCTTGCCCATTAACTTTTGAATCACAGTTATTACTATGACATATATTTATAATAATGAAAGAAGGAAAATTAGTAATACTCATTTGCAGAGATAGGTGGCAATAAAAATATTAAAATTTAATGTGAGATTCCCAAATGTGTCAAATTGGGCAAATTAATGAATGGTGTTGCATTAATTTAAAAGGGAATTCTCAGTGATATCCCCCCCCCCCAAAAAAAAAAAAAAGGAATTCTTTTTTCATCTGCTTAAAGATAACTTGTAAACTTCTAGGTTACATTTTGGTCCTGTCCTATATAATAGATGCTTTTAATCCTGTCAGTATAAGGGTTTATATACATGTATACAGGCATTTGGTTCATTCAATTACATGAGAAGGCAGATAGATGAATGCACAAGCTTCTATTCTGCATCCTGTAATATGATATATTCCTTTTTTTTGTAATATGATATATTAATGGGTACAATTTACTAGGCAAATATAGTTATGGTGCTTTTATAGCTTCTCTTGGCCACCATTCATGTGTCATCCGTGGCCTCTGGGATGAGGGTGGCTAACAGGAGACATAGCACCCATGTTGTCAGCTCTAAAAATATTGATGACAGCATGGAAATGTTCAGCTTGTTTTTTCAATGTATTAAAACTTAAGGGCAGTGATGCCACCAAAACAAAAAAAAGAAACTTAGTTAGGGACCCTATTACTGTGTCATGTCACCTCCTTTTAGAGTTTGCTTCGTTGTCCGTTTCAGTGTTTTTCAGAGGTGAGATTATTAGAGCAAGGTTAAGTGCAAATCTCGATGAGTGATTGATTACATATTTCTGACTCATAAGAGCCCAGCCTGCCTCATCTTTCTTCTGTGGGACAGCTTGTGGGCATAAGCCCCCCCAACCCCGACCTCCGCTCATTGGCCCGGTGTTAAACCTACCGCACTGCTAGGGTCCACTGATGGTTTCTGTATAGGAAACATTAAAGGTGTCTACAAAACAAAATAAAGTTGCTCTACAGAATACTGGTCATTTACCTTGGAGGAACTTTTCCCTTTATTATGAACATTATTTGGAGTCATCAGATACTCATTTTGGATCAGTGATTGCTTCAAGTGCTTTTTGTCTTTTTAGTTTATCTAATCATTTCTTCTATCCTAAATTCAAAATGTTACTTTTCTTTTTCAAAATGTTACTTTTGATGAGTGGGACCTTACTTTTAAATTGTATATGAATGATGACTATTGGAAGATTATGTTGATTAAAAAAATGTTGCTTGTAAAGTTTCTGATAAAAATGTGTGTGTGATTTTTTTTTTTTAATAGCCTGGATCTAAAAAATCATCGAATGGATCAGATGATAAATCCAGCTGCAAAGAGTCAAAAGCAGGAAATCTGGACCCGTTATCTTGCATAAGTAAGTTTTTCAAATTTGTACTCTAGGTATATAGGTACAATTAGTCACAATAAGGCTATTCTTTCCTCTTAGAAATACAAATGCACCTCATTTTAGTTATAGGTTTAAAATGTGCATTTTATTAAACCTAGGCACTGCAGATCTTCATAAGATGTATCCTACACCACCATCATTGGAACAGCATATTATGGGATTTTCTCCAATGAATATGAATAATAAAGAATATGGTAATATGGATACTACACCTGGAGGAACTGTTCTGGAAGGAAATAGTTCTAATATAGGAGCACAGTTCAAAATAGAGGTTGATGAGGGATTCTGTAGCCCAAAGCCTTCTGAAATTAAGGTAAATATTTTATATTTCTTTTTTTGGGTTTTTTTTTTGGGGGGGGGGGGGGGGACGTCACTGCCCTGTGGTGGTGGGAGTAGGAGGCCCAGCCTTTGCTCCATGGAGCTGGAATTGAACCTCCATCCCAGTGGGCCGCAGTCCCGCGCACAACCATTACTCCACCGGGGCTCAGCCCCAAATATTTTATATTTCTAAACAAATAATTTACGACTTACAATAATAATTTTTTATCTTAGGCATAATTTCATGATTTATTGTAGTTAGATATTTGAATTACAATGGTGGCATCATAAAGTACGTATTTAAGCAAAGAATACAGAGTATTATTGTAGTTAGTGTAAAGTGGGATGAAAGGGTCAGTGTTAGCTAGCAGTGATAGGTCTGACTCCTATTGAAGATAATATCCTGAAAACCATGGTTTTTTGTATTGTAGGATTTTTCTTATGTCTACAAACCTGAAAATTGTCAAGTTCTAGTGGGATGTTCCATGTTTGCACCTCTTAAAACTCTACCAAGCCAATGCTTGCCTCCTATCAAATTACCAGAAGAGTGTATTTATCGTCAGAGTTGGACTGTTGGAAAATTGGAATTGCTTCATTCAGGGCCTGCAATGCCATTCATTAAAGAAGGGTATGTATGATTTATGTTAATAGTTATATTGTATGAATGTTTGTGTGTGCTTTTTTGTTTGTTTTATGTAGGATGACTTGGTATACTAGAAAATGGACAGTGGTTTTAAATTCTTAAATTCTTTTTTTTTTTTGGGGGGGGCATCACTGCTCTCCTGTGGTGGGAGTAGGAGACCCAACCCCACTGCTGGAATTGAACCTCCGTCCCAGTGGGCCGCAGTCCCGCGCACAACCACTACACCACCAGGGCTCAGCCCAAATTCTTAAATTCTTTTAAGTCGATTTTAGTTAAAAGGTTATTATGTTAATAGTGGGATATGGATAAACTAAAAAATGTCGGGGGCATTATGCTTTACTTGTCATCAAAAGCACCTTTTCTTTTAGTGTAAAATTTAAATCGCTCCCATGTATATATTTGCTATATTTCTCACACACACGTCTCACATTGTAGCATCTCTGAAATGATGCCTCATAATTGGTAGCATCTTAAAATTGCCATTGTCTTTTCTGTATGAAAACTGCTCATCTGAATTTGTTTTATAGCCATAGAATTAACAAAAATGAATGTAGTTGTGTAAGAAATACACAGATAAGTAAATGTAGTTATCTGTGTAGATAGAGTTACAGATTTTCTTTATAATTTTGGAACTAGTGTTGCTCAATAATAATATAGAATAGACATAATAATCCAAATTAAGGTGTAATTATGCTTAAAATTTGTGCACTAATTGTTCTTTCATATTTTAATGTTACCAAAAAACATTTGGCACATTTTTTATTGTATTCACAATTCTAATGTATATGTGTGTTTGATTTTTTTTTTTTTCTTCTAACCCTGGGACCCTAGCGATGGAAATACTATGGATCCAGAATATGGCCCTGCTTATACACCTCAAACTCATGCTTCTTTTGGGATGCCTCCTAGCAGTGCACCTCCTAGTAATGGTGGAGCAGGAATTCTTCCTTCTCCATCCACCCCTAGATTTCCGACTCCAAGGACTCCAAGGACTCCAAGAACTCCCCGTGGAGCTGGTGGGCCTGCTAGTGCTCAAGGTTCTGTCAAATATGAAAATTCGGACTTGTATTCACCAGCTTCTACACCATCCACATGCAGACCCCTTAATTCTGTTGAACCTGCAACTGTCCCTTCCATCCCCGAAGCACACAGTCTTTATGTAAACCTCATCCTTTCAGAATCAGTTATGAATTTGTTTAAAGACTGTAATTTTGATAGTTGCTGTATTTGTGTCTGCAACATGAACATCAAGGGTGCCGATGTTGGAGTGTACATTCCAGATCCAACGCAGGAAGCCCAGTACAGGTGTACCTGTGGGTTCAGTGCTGTCATGAACAGAAAATTTGGTAACAATTCAGGATTATTCCTTGAAGATGAGCTAGATATCATAGGACGCAACACAGAATGCGGCAAAGAAGCAGAAAAGCGTTTTGAAGCTCTCAGGGCTACTTCTGCTGAACATGTTAATGGAGGACTAAAAGAATCAGAAAAGTTGCCAGATGAGTTGATATTATTGCTGCAAGATCAGTGCACTAATTTATTTTCACCCTTTGGAGCAGCAGACCAAGAACCTGTTCCCAAAATTGGTATAATTACCAACTGGGTACGAGTTGAAGAACGGGACTGTTGCAATGACTGTTACCTTGCATTAGAACATGGGCGTCAGTTCATGGATAATATGTCAGGAGGAAAAGTTGATGAAGCACTTGTGAAAAGTTCCTGCTTACATCCTTGGTCTAAACGAAATGGTATGTGAACAAAATACTGTTTTGACACCTTCTTTTAGTTGAATGACTTTATTTGCCTTTGGTTTATAGGAAAAAATACTACAAGGAATTTTCCTTATAAACAAACAAAACTGTGTATACTCAAGTATAAGCCAATCTGAGTATCAGCCAAGGCACCTAATTTTGCCACGAAAACTGCACTAAAGATGTGTTGGAAAACTCGGCTTATACCGCGTTTATACGATGTGTTTATATATTTAACTTAAAAAAATGTGTTTTAGGCTGAGCCCTGGTGGCGCAGTGGTTGTGTGCGAGACTGCGGCCCACAGGATTGGCAGTTCAAATCCAACAGCATCTCCCCAGGAGCAAGGCTGGGTTTCCTACTCCCACCAGGGCAGTGATGGCCCCCCCCCCCCCCCCCCCCCCAAATGTGTTTTAGGTGAAATTTTACTTTGCAATTAACAACTTTTGAACAGATTTGTTTCATGACATCTAAATGTACCATATTTTTTGCAGTTTGATACATAACTCACATACAATACAATATAGTGATTTAAACCTACTAAAAAACGCTTGTACAGTCATCACCACAAGGTTTTTGAACATTTTCTTTCCTTGTACTCATTAGCTACACTTTGCTGCCATACCCTGAGGAACTATTAATCCAGTTACTGTCTCTCTATTTACCTATCCTGAATTTCATGTAAAGAAAAGTTTTCAACTCTTCATACCCCCTGACAGCAGTTAAAAAATTAAACAAAGACCTCAATGCTAAAGAAAGCAGAAAATAATTAAAACTAAAGCAAATGTAAAGTTACTGAAAAACTTAGGTTAATAACTACAACAGTATTAATCTACTTTGCAGTGTACTTTTCTGAAGGCAAGGTTATTCACATCCCCAGTCAATGGTCAGGGGATTTTCTAGATGCTTATTCCACATGGGAATGCTCCCAGTGGATTTTGAACTTTCAAAGTCATCCAAGCCTTTTGCACATTGGGTCCTTAGAATTTAAGCTCTAATTCTGTTCCCTCCTCTGGTGTTGGATTTTATGTACAATCCTTGGATCTCACTGGATGGTATGCCTCTTTTTTGTGACCTTAGCTGACCCCTCATTTAAATAAATGGCTGCTTGTTTTAAGACAAACCTTTAAGGACCCAGACGCTTTTTTTCTCACTCTGCTTTTTGATAACCACACACCAACTGATTTCTTCACCACACTGCTATAACACCCATATCTTCAGATACTGCTTCTTGAGAGCAAGTATTGAGTAGGGCGCTTCATAAGAACTAATTGTTCTTAAATTGGGGCTTATGGTTAGTGTAAGTTCAAAATTGATTCATATAGTTATATATTGCCACTGATCTGCTCTAGCGATATCATTTTATTGGAGAATATTATAAATTATTGGAGAAATATATAAATCCTGTGGAGTATATGACAGGTCTATTGATAGTATCAGTATAAAATTTAAATACTGCTTAGAAAACTAAAGTGAAAAAAAATTTAGAAAAACAACTAAAGTATACATGTTTAAACCAGGTTTTTAGACTAAAATACATAGATTATTGAATTGTACAGATTAAAAACTCGACTTAATGCTATTTATGCAAACAATGAGGGTTGGCACTAGGGCAAAACTTTGAATAACACTCATATATTAAGGCAGAACTAATACTGTTGGACTAAGACATACCACAATAAAACAAAGAGGAGTAGAATAGTCTTAGGTTGCCAATTATTGGGAACTTTCAAAACCAGAAATTTGAACCAAAGTCCAGTGACTTCCAGCATCCTAATTTTGAGGTAGTAGTCATCTGCTTCTCACACTGTAGTCATTTCAGTCCAGAAAGAGTATTTAGGGCTGAGCCCCGGTGGCGTAGTGGCTGTGCGCGGGACTGCGGCCCACTGGGTTGGAGGTTCAATTCCAGCTCCCAGGAGCAAAAGCTGGGCCTCCTACTCCCACCACCTGAGGACAGTGATGCCTAAAAAAAGTGGGGGGGGGGGCGGGGCTGAGCCCCGGTGGTGTAGTGGCTGTGCGTGGGACTGCGGCCCACTGGGATGGAGGTTCAATTCTGGCTCCCAGGAGCAAAGGCTGGGCCTCCTACTCCCACCACCTGAGGGCAGTGATGCCTAAAATAAAAAAAAACTTTTTTAAGTATTTAATTTCCTTTAATCTGCTGCCAATATGTTTAAGGTAATATTCGGTTTGCTTAGTGGGGTTTCCAAGTCGGATTTTCTTGTAGGGGCAATGTAGGTTGTTATGTATCTTGAAAATCCTAAGTCTAAAGTTCTGGTTTTCTGTAGTTCCAGGGCTGGCTAGAAACATGGTCAGAAGTACTTGATTAGTAACATAATACAGGAAGGGTATTCTTCTTTTGGGTTTTTATATAAGTAATGTTAGGTAAAAGCAATTTTTGTGTTAATTTTTTAAAAACCCAAAACAAATATCATTACCTTGACTGTATTGTAACTGATTATGACTCTATAGGACAAAGAATGTTGCCTCATATTTCTCTTATAAAGCTCATGGTGACTTTGAACTGGCTACCTTAACCCAAGTGTACTACCAGGACTCCTTTGAGTGGCTTATCAACAATACCACAATCAGGGCTGAGCCCCGGTGGCGTAGTGGTTGTGCGCAGGACTGCGGCCCACTGGCACGGAGGTTCAATTCCAGCAGTGGGGCTGGGCCTCCTACTCCCACCACCGGAGAGCAGTGATGCCCTAAAAACCAAAAAAACAATACCACAATCACTGCCATAGAGTTGATGCTGATTCATTGGTGAACTTCACAGGACAGGAGTAGATAGCTCCATCTTTCTCCCTTGGAGCAGCTGGTTACTTTGAACTGTGGAACTTGCAGATCGCAGGCAAATGTGTAACCACTATGCCACCACCGTTCCTTTGGGTGGCTAATAGAGATGCTTAGAGATTAATATGGGGCTGAGCCCCGGCGGCGTAGTGGTTGTGTGTGGGATTGTAGCCCACTGGGTTGGAGGTTCAAATCTAGCAGCGCCTCTCCAGGACCAAGGCTGGGCCTCCTACTCCCACCACCAGAGGGCAGTGATGCCCCCCACAAAACAAACAAACAAACAAAAGGCTAATATGTATATATTTTAAAATGTTTTATTGGGAACTAATAACAGCATATTCATTTGCATCAAGCAGCATTGTACAATGACTTCACAGTCAATTTCAAAATATTCTCTTCCTTATGACATCAGCTCCCATTTGTCCCCCTACCCCCACTTAGGGAATCCACCCCCAAAACCCTTATTCTACTTGCTGTCTCTATAGGTTCATCAGTCTTGGGTTTCATATACTGAAAAATAAAAAAACATAAAAATTCAAGAGGGTCACATTACAACAAAGGTCAACATGAATGTGGACAACAACAACAACAACAAACCCCAGATAATATTGAAAACCACATAGGTCCAATGTGTATCAGAGCAGGGGGAGGCGAATTAATTGACAAGATTTTAAGCATTCAATTCATATCATTTTGATCTCCTAGTCCTCTCCAATGTACTTTGCTTGATAACTGCTTTCTTCCCATCCCTTTATTATAGATAGAAAGAAATCCCTCGTGGCTTATTTCCTATGCAGATCTCACATATGTATCTTGGGCTTCCACTGTCATCTGTAGTCTTCTGCAAACCAGAGTCTCACAATTTAGGCTCTGATATTATTCCCTTTTTTTCTTTGAATTATATGAATTACAATTCTTAAGTTACTGATGTTCATGTGTTAAGGCTGACTTTTTTTTTAAGGCTGACATTTTTAAAGAGAGGATTTCCCACTAGTTTAGTTTAACTTGGCAAATTAAAAATGTGTATATTGTTGTTGTGGGGGCATCACTGCCCTCTGGTGGGAGTGGGAAGCCCAGCCTGGTTCCTGGAGAGCTGCTGCTGGATTTGAACCACCAACCCAGTGGGCCGCAGTCCCGCGCTCAACCACTATGCCACCGGGGCTCAGCCCTAAAAATGTGTATATTGTAAATCTGTAATAACACACTTAGAAGAAGTATAAAAGATAGCTCTTCACATGTTAATTACTTGAAAATTGCTGGATGTCTTAACGATCTTTTACTGATTCAGTATTTATTGACCATCTAGTAGGTGTCAAGCACCCTTTTTGATGCAACTTTAAACAAGGCATACTAATTTTGAGTTTTAGTGGAGAAGACATGATAAACAAATCCTATAATATCAGATTATGACTGGCACTAAGGAAAAAGCAGATTAAGAATGGGCAAAGGCAAATGGGTGCTGTTTTAGATAAAAGGTCAGAGAAGATTTTTCTAAGAAAGTAGTATTGCAGAAAAGACTTTGATAAAAGAGGGTGAATGTTTTCTGAGGGCAGATTTCTACCGACGATGTCAACATGTAAACATTGAGGAGGTAATGTTGGCTCATTAGGCTTTAGGAGCAGCTAGAAGGCCGATTTGACTGGATTGCTTTGGATAATTGAGGCAGTACAATGAGATAGAGCCTAATAGGTGAGGTAGCAAGCACTTAAGTCATGTAGTGTCTTAAGAACTGTATCACTGTTCTTTAGTTTTTAAAGCAGTGGTTTTTAACCTTCCTAATGTCGCAACCCTTTAATACAGTTCCTTAGCTACTGTTAAAAATTGGGTGACCTCTGAACCACGTTCACAGGGGTTGCCCGATCCATAACAGTGGTTGCCTAATTAGGAATGTTGAAAACCACTGCTCTAGGAGTATGAGGTAATATCATTTCAAGCGGATCTAAGAAGCAGAGCAGTTAGGAAGTCTTTGCTGTAGACAAGATGAAGATAAGTTTGGAAGTGATAGAAACCTGAATAGCGGATTTCACATGTATTTGAGAAATAGGATTCAGGATTTGTTGATGAGACATCAGGGCATAGCTTGAATGGTGGTTCTAAAAATGAGGAGAAAACGTCAAGTTACACACATAAGAGGATGATGAGTTTATAATTCAAAGAATGAATTGTGACTGGATATTAAAATTTTTTCATGTTTTATTTTTGGAGAGCTATATCAGTATTATAAATTATGGAGCTGGCCTCATTAATAAGTTATTATAAGGTAGGGTCTTTGTCTACTTTGTTGACATACCCTACTCAGAGAGTGACTGTAGAGAAGTGGAAGGATGGAGCTGACATTTAGAGATGAAGAGGAGGAAGATGCAGGAAAGGAAAGTGAAAAGAACCGTTTTATTATTTCTAATTTTTTTTTTTTGTGGGTATCACTGTCCATTGTTGGGAATAGGAGGCCTGGCCTTGCTCCTGGAGAGTTGCTGCTGGGTTTGAACCGTCAACCCTGTGGGCTGCAGTCCTGCACACAGCCACTATGCTACCGGGGCTCAGCCCGGAAAGGACTGTTTTAGATAAGAGTAACATCAGAGAATATGGTACCCTGAAAGGCAAGAATAGGAGATGTTTAAAGGAGAGAATGACTGACTAAGTCAGATGCTGTAATAGATCATGGTGAAACAGATAAAAACATTGAATTTGCTGACATGAAGGTTAGGTGGCAACCTTGACGAGCACTTTAAACCAACCTCATTAGAATGGGTCAGGAGAAAATCTCGTAAAATTTTTTGGCATTACTGCCCGCTGGTGGTCATGGGAGCTACCCTGCCTTGCTGCTGCTGGATTTGAACCACCAAGCCAGTGGACCACTGTCCCGCACTCAACCACTATGCCACCGAGGCTCAGCCCAGGAGAAAATCTCTTTTGGAGAGTCTTGTTATAAATGAGTGCAAAGAAAATGAATGGGAGCGTTGAAAGAGGTTTTTCTAATATTTGTGTGTATATTTTTTTGGGGGGTGGGGGACATCACTGCCCTCAGGTGGTGGGAGTAGGAGACCCAGCCTTTGCTCCATGGAGCTGGAATCAAACCTCCATCTCAGTGGGCCGCAGTCCTGCGCACAACCACTACACCACTGGGGCTCAGCCCTGTTTTTAATTTTTTGTTTGTTTGGGTTTTTTTGTGGGCATCACTGCCCTCTGGTGGTCGTGAGCGCTACCCAGTGCCACTCCTGAGAGTGGCCGCTGGATTTGAACCGCCAAGCCCGCAGGCTGCAGTCCCGCACTCAACCACTTACGCCACCAGGGCTCAGCCCTGTTTTTAATTTTTTCAAGGGAGATGTTGTTTTGACATAATTAGACACTGGGAATGACCACGTAGAGAACATGTTGATTCATGAAAGAAGTGTAGTTGTAGGTGCAGAATCTTTGAACAGTGATTCAAAAATTCTTACTGCCTTCAAGTCACTTTTGACTCCTGACTTTATAGCATAGGATAGAATCTACTCCTGGTGGGTGTCTGAGACTGTAACTTTTTACAGTAGTAAAAAAACCCCTCTTTGTCCTGCAGAGTCATGGTAAATTTGAATTGCTGACCTCATGGTTAGAGCCCACGTAACCCTTTGTGCCACCATTGTTTCTTGAACGGGTGAAAGTTGATAGAATGCAGTCTAAAAGTTAGTGGGTAGATAGAGCTGAGAATAGGAAGATGTTCATTGTAATAAGGAAAGACGTGGTTTCTAGGGACAGATGCAGAGAATAGAAAAGATAATCTGAAGAGGGGAAGGGAATAATTTTCTCATTGTTTTTATAGCTGAGGATGAAAAGTTGTTAGAAAATTTACTAGGATAGTGATTATTTAAGTCTGGTTCACTAATAGTTTCAATCACATGAAATTGTCAGAAATGCATTTTACTGATCTAGGCCTACTGAATCAAACTCTGGGGATGGGATTCAGTTCAGCAATAATGTTGAACAACGTTAACATTTTAATTTCTTCATCCGTAATGAAATAAAACTAGTACTTTTAGGTTGTAACGAGCTAATGAGTTGATCCATGTTAAATAGGAGCATTGATTTAATAATATAAGGAATAGTGGTTGAACTGCTATAGGTCAGCAATTCAAAATTTTTTTACATTTTATTTTATTAAAAATTATTTTATTGGGGGCTCATACAACTCATCACAATCCATACATCCATTTGTTGCCATCATCATTTTCAAACATTTTCTTTCTACTTGAGCCCTTGGTGTCAGCTCATTTTACCCCCCCCCCCTCCCTTCTTCACCCTTGAAAATATATAAACTATTTTTTCATATTTTACACTGATCAGGGTCTCCCTTCACCCACTTTTCTGTTGTCCATCCCCCAGGAAGAGGGTTATATGTAGATCATTGTGACCGGTTCCCCTTTTCTATAAATGCCCTTTGCCTCCTACTTGTTTCCTCTTTTACCTCTTACTGTTTTTTTCAGACCATAGGATGTACCTACCATAAGATGCACCCAGTTTTTAGAGCAGGAAACAAAACAATCTTATGAATCAAATAGGACCAGTATACTAAAATATTTATTAAAGTAAAGCAAAATACGTAACAGTGTAAATTCAACAGTGGTGTTAAGAACCGTCATCACTTTCATTAACAAATGAGGAAGACTTAGAAGCTCAAGCACTTTTCTAGTTTTCTGGAAATCCTAAAAACTCATCACTAGTGTGAGAATTCATGAAGTTCTGTTGCTCACAATCACTTATTCAGTTCCTATCTGGTGCCTTTTTTGTGCAATTCTAGTTTTGGTGTGTATAGCAAGGCCGCTTCTCATAATTCTCATGGTACCTGTAAAATGGTACCTACAAAATGGATGGACCAGTAAAATCCTTAATGCCTTTTTCTACACAATGTGTTTGGCTTCGTAGATCATTTTTATTTTATTTATTTATTTATTTATTTATTTTTTAGGCATCACTGCCCTCAGGTGGTAGGAGTAGGAGGCCCAGCCTTTTGCTCCTGGGAGCCGGAATTGAACCTCCATCCCAGTGGGCCGCAGTCCCACGCGCAACCACTACGCCCCCGCGGCTCAGCCGATCATTTTTAATAGAAATTGAGAAGCCTACATTCCGGTGACATGTGATCCATTCATGTCCACGTCTAACTATGGCCATTTTTCAGCATGCCCATGAAAAGTGTGCTTAATTTATCAAGTTTTTGCAGTTGATCTTCCTGTGGTCTCCACTCTCATCATTTGTTCAGTTGGAGGTGACCCAAAATGTCTCTCTGCTGCTCTGTTTTCATGTTCTTTTGCATATTTTAATACCTCCAGTTTAAGCAGAATTTTATATGCTAATCTTTTCATCTTTGACATTTTCTAAAGAAATGGTGTTTTTCTGAAGAAAATAGAGTGATGAAAGAACTATCAGTTGTTATGAGAGACATATTAACACATACATCAGTATTGTAATGACTATATTGTCTCTCTCCTACCATGATGGATGGGCTCTTTGTCTGCCTGTCAGGATACAATACTGCATCACATAGCCCCATCTGGGACGTTACCTGGTACCATACCTAGCTGCCTCCTGTTGCAGTGTTTTAATCCAGGCAGGCAGTCTGTCAGTGTCATATACACGCAGGTAGGCAGGAGCTATGCCAATCATGTGCTCTGACTAACATTGAGACTCCAGGAGGCGGGACTTCCCCTGAACACATAGCAATCCACAGTATGCAAATAGCAGCAGACAAGAAGCGGGCGCATGAGATCACAAATATTCTGGGGTACCACATCTTTGGACCCACTTTTGGGGGAGAGGAAATGTGTCTTAGGGTCCAACAAATAGAGTACTTTCCTCTTGTCCCACTATCGTGATCAGCCTTCATCTGGGTTTTAGGAATTCATCTTGGTTACATTGCTCTTGATCAAGGTCCACCAGCCTCCTACACCCTCCTCACCCTTGATTTTTAGATCACGTGTTGTTCCCTTGCCACTCCTTCCGTGTCTCCCGTGGAACCATCAGTCCCATTGTTTTCTCCTCCAGATTGTTTATTCTTCCTATCTTATCTAGAAAGACCTGCAGAGATAATAATATGCACACACACACACACACACACACACACACACACACACACACACACACAAAGGGCAAAACCAGCAAAAGGAAACAACAACAAAAGAAAAGCCTATAAATTGTTCATGGTCTGTTTGTTGACCTTTAGGAGTGTTTTCTGGTGGAGTCTAATGAGGTGCCATGCCCTGGCCATAAAGTCTATTTTTTGGTATTCCTTTTGTACTTTGTTGCTCTTCTTCCCTTGCTGTTCTGTTACATGCCCTCTGTGTTTTGCCTCCGTGTGTTGGGCCAGATCAGACGTAGTTCTCACACTGTGTTTCCAGTGTTGTCCTCTGTAGTGCTATGGGTCATCAAGGGACGTCAGGTCTCGCAGTCCGACCGCATCATCCTCAGGGCTTGGTGGGCGTGGATGTGCGCCACTCTCTCTTTCTCCCCCTTCATTTACTCCCATGTGCTCTGATCACACATGCCCCTCTCCCTGAGCTGTAGCTTCAGTGCTGTCGTCTGAAGTGAATTCCTCTGCGTGGTGGGTGCTTCTGTTCACGTGGTTGAGATTGGGGCTGACCCTCAGACCTCTATTGGTTCCCTGCTTCCTGCCAGTATGTTGCATTCATGTCTTGGAGCACTGGGTTGAAGTCTGGTCCCTCTTTCCCTGTGGAGAGATAAACAATAACTCCTTCACTTGCCTGAAGGATGGGTTAGCTCCCTGTTCCCCCACTACCCAGGTCTTTTTTGTCCTGCCCCCCCCCCTTTATTTTTATTTCCCCCCCTTTTTAGTTGACTACTTTATGTATCCCTGGATTTGGTCTGACCCCTATCATACTACTTGGACCTCCTCCCAGGAATGTATGTATACAGTAGCTTTTCCCCTTTTGCATTTTTAAGCTTCCCACAGTGGATTCATGTTCTCCCTGCCCTTTTGTGCTTGACTCTCTTTGCTTAACATAGTTTTCTCCAGTCTTCCCATGTGGAGATGTTCTTCAGGTGTTCATAACTGCTTTTCAGAGATGCATTGTACTCCATTGTATATTTGTACCAGTTTTTTAATCCATTCATCTGTTGATGAAATTTTGGGTTTTTCCAACTCATTGTAATTGTAAACTGTGCTGAATTGAACATTGGAGCACAGGTCCCTGGCTGTGGTTTGTTTCTTGCCTCTTCTGGGTATATGCTCAGTAGTGGGATTGCTGGGTCTTAGGGTAGCTCAATTTCCATCTGTTTTAGATATTGTCATATTGATTTCCATAGTGGCTGTCCATACCTACAGGTCTACCAGCAATGGATTGAGAGTTCCTATCTCACTAAAGCCCCTCCAACACGTACTGCTTTCTGATTTTTTAAATTGAGCCATCTTTGAGAGTGTTAGGTGGTATTTCATAGTGGTTTTAATTTGCATTGCTCTTATGGCTAATGATCAGGAGCATTTTTCATATGTTTACTGGCCATTCGGATTTCCAGCAGTTCAAACTTAACAGTTCCAAGGGAGAAAGCCATTCTGTTCCTGTGAAGAGTTAACCTTAGCAATCCAAAAGGGGCAGTTCTACTCTGTCCTAGGTGGTTCCTGTGAGGCAGAGTTGACGCATCGCGGAGAGTTGGATTTGGGGAACATCATCGTTTTGCAATAATCAATTGTTTTAGTCAGATACCACTGAGTCAGGTCCATTCAAAGGCTGTTTTCTCTGTGGTAGGAAGTGGGTTGGCTGTGGGAGAAGAGATGAGATTAGAAGTCAGGAGACTTCATTGTTAGGTGGCACATTAGTTTCAACCTATTGCATCCTGGATGCAAAAGAATGAAATATTGCCCAATCCCGTGCTGTCTGCACCATCATTACTCATTGTCCAGCTACTGTGCCAGTTCATCTTGTTGAAGGACTTTGTAGCTGACTCCCAAGCATTGATGTCCTTTTCTGGGAACTTGTTCCTCCTGATAACATGTCCAAATAGGATTGGCAAAATCTTGCCATCCAGCCCTTTTCCTAAGGAGCATTCTGGCTCTACTTCTTCCAAGAGAGATTTTATTTGTTGTTCAGATCAAACTAAAATGAAACCCACTGCCATCTAACTGATTCAGACTCACAGCAACATTGTGTCAGGTTTCCAAGACTTAATCTACACAAGAGCATAGAACCATTCTCCTATGGAGTGGCTGGTGGGTGTGAACCACTGCCATTAGCATTTCAATGCTTACCCCTCAGTGTCACCAAGACTTGTAATTCTGGCCAGTCCAATAATCTTCGCGACTATTATGATTCAAAGGCATTAATTCTTCTTCAGTGTTCCATATTCCATGTTCAGCTTTCTCATTTATATGAGGTGGTTGAAAATATCATGACTTGGATCCAGGTGTGCCGTAGTTCTCAAAGTAACATCTTTGCTCTTAATACTTGTGATGTTTTGACTTGCTTCCATGAGCATTGACTGTGGATCCAAGTAGAATTAAATCCTTGATAATTTCATCTTTTTTTTTTTTTTTCATTTATCTTCATGATGTTTATTGGTTCTGTTGTAAGGAGTTTCACTTTCTTTACATAAGACATTTGTGATTAGTGCATCAATTTGAATAACAAAGTTTTCAGAAGTAGCTGGCCAAATCCTTCTTCCTAGTCTGTCGTAATTTGGAAGTTCCACTGAGATCTGCCCTCTATGGCTGCTCCTGCTGATATTTGAAATATTGGTGGCATCGATTCCAACATCACAGCAATATGGAATCAACTGGCAGTTTGTCATACTGTGGTGGAGTGGTAGAAAAGTACCTATTAGATGTTTTCTTTCAGGCATGGTTAAGCAACATTCATAAAAATTCTCTCAGCGAGCTGAGCCCCGGTGGCGTAGTGGTTGTGCGCGGGACTGCGGCCCACTGGGATGGAGGTTCAATCCCAGCAGTGGGGCTGGGCCTCCTACTCCCACCACCGGAGAGTGGTGATTGCCCCCCCCCCCCCCCCAAAAAAAAAAAAAAAAGATTTGCTTAGAGTCAAAATTACAAGTCTCTCAGTGGGATAAAGACAAGACTTCCTACCTCTGTAGCGTGCTGGTCTCAGCAATGCACAAAGGCAGTCTTGCCCTGTCCTTTGGGTGGCTTCAGTGCATGGTCAGCATTGTAGGGTTGCTGTGAGTCCGAGCCAACAGTGGCAGTGAATTTGGGTTTTTTTGGTTATAGAATCACACGTGGAAATCAACTTGGTGGCAGCAAATTTTTATTGTGATCTTTAAATGACTTAGTGGTTCCCAGAAGAACCAAAATTATGATGCAGTATTAAAGGAGGAAAAGACAAGGGCAGAACTGCCAAAGCTGGTTCTGAAAGCCAGCCCTGTATTTCTCCAAGGAGCGGCCGGTGGATTCAGACTGCTCACCTTGTGGTTAGCAGCTCAACACGTTACACACTGTGAACACTCGGGCTCTGATGTGTGGGGATTATGACACAATACGTAAAGAATTTGTGTGAGCTCTTTAAGTGAATAAAGTGGCGTGTGACCAGTCGATGAATCTTTGTAATAGTAGGGTGGGAGAGAAAGGGAACAAGCCCCAGAAAATTACATTTTAGAAGACAACCTTCTTCTAAAGTTCTGAATGACACCACACTAAATATATTTAAGTGGAAAAATTTGCATTTTAGTATGTTAGGATAGACAAGAGAAACTAATTCACCAACACTCATGTGTATATGAAAGAACTCTATATTGAGAAAACATTCCAGTCCAGTCCAGATCAAGTCCAGTCTTATTAACCTGAATGTCTGATAACAATCTGTGCATTCTTCTTCAGACACACCCAACACATGCAATGGCACCAATGCAGGAAGATCACAGACCAGGGGGCGGGAAGTCTTGCGGATCCACTAGCAGTGTCAGCCTCTCAGTGCTGGCGGGGCTCTCTGCATGGTCCTCCAGCTCAGAGCATGAGCCGGTGCCCCAGCTTCAGGAAGCTATTTATCTCCTTAGAGTCTCCAAATGAGTTCATATTGCTGTGATGTTGGAATCTATGCCAATATTTCAAACAACATTATATAGCTACCACAATTAGTTAATTCTTGAAAAGCAAGAGATAAAGATAGGCAGAAGAATTTAAGATCGTTTTGGTCTTGAAAAGCAAAAGATAGGGACAGAGCCCCAGTGGCGTAGTGGTTGTGCACGGGACTGCGGCCCACTGGGATGGAGGTTCAATTCCAGCAGCGGCTCCATAGGCGCAAGGGCTGGGCCTTCTACTCCCACCACCAGAGGGCAGTGATGTCCCCCCCAAAAACAAAACAAAACAAAACAAAAACAAAATTAAGAAAAGCAAGAAATAAAGATAGGCAGAAGAATTTAAGATAGTTTTTGTATTGTTCTAATTCATGGACAGTGTGAAGATCACAGGTGTTAGTTATAGTCAGGGAATTATATAGGTCCATATATGAATCAGTTATTGAAATCTTTTGTTGATGACAGCATCGGAAATGATGGGATTCATTGATGGTAGTGAGTTATCCATTCAGCTGTTAACCAACAGGGTCAGCAGTTCATATCCACCGGTCACTCTACAGGAGAAAAATGAGGTTTTCTGCTTCTGTAAAGACATCGAGTCTCAGAACCCCAAAGGGGCGGTTCTACTCTGTCCTATAAGGTTGTTGTGACTTAGAATCTAGGCAGCACAGCAAAAGGGTGAAAAATTATCTATGCATCCAATAACTTAGCCCCATCCTAATTACTGCATGATCATTGTGTTTTTGTATTTTTTTTGCACTTTTTGAGATATGAGGGGTTTTAAATGTTTGTGAACTAATTTTATTTCTTTCCATTTTTCCAAGAACTTTTGGGAGACTCTTTATTATACAGTTCACTATTTAAATTGATTAATAGTCTTAAGATAACCTGAGTTGTACAAACAGCAATCTCCTCAGCTCTAAGCAATCACTAGAGACTCTGTATGGATGTGCCTATTTGGTGATACTATATAAATTAAATCATAAGTATGTTACTGGCTTTTTTTCAATTAGCATTTGGCACTAATGACCGTGGGTATCCCTTCCTTTTGGGGGAATCTGGGTGGATTCTGGGAAACGCTTCATGTTTCCTATACCCTACACTTCCTCCTGCCTGTCGAATACCATGTTTAGCTCCCATGCAGGGTGGCCTTAAACATGAGCCTGGCCTTCTGGAAGATGTTTGGGCAGCACTGAACCAGCCTGTTATACGGCTCCAGCCCCTTTTAACCCTATGATCAGGCTTGAAAATGATATTTTTTTTCAACCATGTCTCAGCTTAAATATTATTTCATATTTATTTATCAATTGTCATGGAATATAATTGTAGTTTGCTTCATGTGGGTCTTTCCCTGGAGGATTTAAAAATTCCTGAAGAGATATGAGTAGGAATTTATTTTCCACTATATTCCCAGCAGCTGGCTTAGTTCCCGATCCATGATAGATTTTTATATAAAGGAAGCAGCTTCAAAAACAATGTGAAAAATGGAGTTAAAATATAGAAATTTAAAACAGATTTCTTTTCTTAGCATGAACTTCATAAATGTTTTTGTAAATGATAATGCAAGCCATTTATACTGTCCCTAAAGAACCGAGGGTCCTGGGAATTTAGTCATGTTAATGTGAATAATTGAAGGAAAATGGGTGCCCTTTAAGAATTTTTTTACGATTTAGAAGCTAAAAGGGTGTCAGAAATAGCCTAATCAGAACTCTTAAGGTGGGTGCCTAATGACTTACCATCAAATTATCCTTGTTTGATGAGAAAAATTGGCAGAAGCATTGTCATGGAGAAAGCTCTCTCTGAAGGACCTATCTCTTGGATATTTTTCTGCTAAAGCTTTGGTTAACATTCTGAAAACATTGCCATAGTAAGCAGATGTTACTGTCTTTTGCCCCACTCCCGCCAACAAATCAAAGAGCAAAATGCTTTGAACGTCCCAGAAACCATTGTATTTTATTTACATAATCACAGTGCAACTTATTTGCATTATTAACAGAGTTGTCCAATCCCATTTATGTGTCAGAAGCATCTTACTTGCATCATCATACTCAATCATTGTTGGGAAGTCAGAAAGCTCTGCATAGCTAGTTCTCATTGTAGCATGATTATATGTGATAGCTTTTAGTAATGTATCTAAATTCTACCTTTCTAATACTAGAAAATAATTTAAGATAATAATTAAAATTGAGTGATTTATTTTAACAACATATTCAAACAGGCTTAATCATATAGCCAAAACCATACTAGGGCAGATTAATTATACTCATCTCCTTTAGTGATTTAGGTAATCATTTAATACTTAAAACCAATATTTTTCACTTTCTTTTTGATAGTTCATCAGAGTATTTTAAAAAAGCCTCAGGTATCAAGTCAACTGATCATAATAACTAGGAATATTTAATCTTTAAGTCTAGATTTGGGCTGAGCCCCGGTGGCGTAGTGCTTGTGCATGGGACTGCGGCCCACTGGGACGGAGGTTCAATTCCAGCAGTGGGGCTGGGCCTCTTACTCCCACCACCGGAGAGCAGTGATGCCAAAAAAAAAAGTGTAGATTTATAAAATATTGGGATAATAACACTTTAAAATTTGAACACATGTCCTTTTTTTCACATTTATGTCTTAATATGCAAAGCTTTATATTTTATAGAAGTTACAGTCCTTATATATTTTTTTTATTGGGGGGCTCTAGGAGACATTTTGAAATATATTTGCTATAGCTGTGTCTTGTGGTTATTCTTAGCTTAAAAAACTGTTTTGGTTGATCCTGTTCTTTCTATGTACAACTGCTTGATTCTCTAACTCCACTTATTACTCCTTTTTTGGGGGTGGGGGTGCATCACTGCCCTCTTGTGGTGGGAGTATGAGGCCCAGCCTTTGCTCCTGTGGAACTGCTACTGGAATTGAACCTCCATCCAAGTGGGCCGTAGTCCCACGCACAACTACTACGCCACCGGGGCTCAGCCCCACTTACTACTCTTTTTCTTCTTCCCCCTTATTACTCTTATAACAATCCATACATCAATTGAATCAAGCATATGTATTTTTTAAGTATTTTATTGGGGACGCTTACAGCTCTTAAAACATTCGATACATCATATGTATCAAGCATTTTTGTACACATGTTGCTATATTCATTTCGAAACATTTTTCACTTGAGCCCTTGGTATAAGCTCCTCCTTCCCACCCCCCCCCTTTTTAAGAATCATTTTATTGGGGGCTCATACACCTCCCCTCATGATCCATACATACAGCAATTGTATGCAGGCCACATTTGCATACTTATTGCCATCATCACTCTCAAAACATCCTCCTCCCACTTAGGCCCCCAGAATCAGTTCCCTATATTTCCCTTCCTCCCCTACTCCCATGAACCCTTAGTAATTTACTAATAACAATTGTTAGTATCTTTTCATACTGTACACTGTTCAGTGTGTCCCTTCACTCACTTCCCTGGTGTCCGTGCCCCAGAGAGGAGACTACATGTAGATCCCTGTAATTGGTTCCCCATTTCTATTCCACCACCTCTCCACCCTCCTGGTATCACCACTCCTACTACTAGTCCTGAGGGATCGTCTATCTTAAATTCCCCATGTTTCTGACTTCACTGTATATTCCCTAGTCTAGCTGGATTTGTGTGGTAGGATTGGGATCATGATAACTGGGTGGGAGGAAGCATTTGAGAACTGGAGGAAAGTTGGGTATTTCATTGTTACTACACTGTACCTTAACTGGCTCATCTCTTCGCAGCAGCCCCTCTGTAAGAGGATGTCGCTTTACCTGTTAATGGGCTTTGGGTCCCCAACCTATACTCCCCCTCATTAATAATGATTTAATTTTAATTCTTGAATCAAGCATATTTGTACATAATGTATAGTCCATAATTTTATAAAATTAAAACAATCATTACTAGTTTTATACGATCATTTTACATGAGTGGTAATTAAGGAACATAATGCAAACAATTTTTTCTGATGAATACCTATAAAGATCAAAAACAAATGCAACATGAGAATTTTATTTCATTGATTTACAAATGGGATAGTCATCTAATGAGTATTTTTATAGATGAGTTGCTATGACTTTTTATTGTGTATCTTCTTGTTTTAAATATAAACACCATTTCAATGTATAATTTTAAATAGAACTTAATATAGTTCTCTTTACAATCAAATGCTTAATGACAACCTGAGTGCTCTGCTCTAGGTGTACTTTCTGAAAATATTACTTCTTTGCTTTGACAGTAGCAACTCTTACTCACTTTTTTTTCTTTCAATAGTTGTAGATGTGAGTATGCAGTGCTCACAGGATATACTTCGAATGCTCCTTTCTCTTCAACCAGTTCTTCAGGATGCTATTCAGAAAAAAAGAACAGTAAGGCCTTGGGGGGTTCAGGGTCCTCTCACTTGGCAACAATTTCATAAAATGGCTGGCCGAGGCTCCTATGGTAAGTAAATTATCAGTCCTCTTACTTCTAATACTAAACCAGAATGCCACTTCTTTAACTATATCTTGTGGTCATTCTAAACTTAAAAAACTATTGTGGTAAATCCTGATTTACTTTCTACATGCAACTGCTGGATTCTCTAACCCTACTAGAAAGAAAACTTAACTTAGATCTGATTCATTCTCTTCCCAGTGAGATTTTATTTGGAAAAGGGTTCTGCTGCCTAAATTTTTTAAAAGGCTCAAACCCCCTTCTTTGCTAATTATTTAAAAAATTGAATGGAGGGCTGAGCCCCAATGGCGTAGTGGTTGTGCGCGGGACTGCAGCCCACTGGGATGGAGGTTCCATTCCAGCTCCACGGAGCAAAGGCTGGGCCTCCTTCTCCCACCACCTGAGAGCAGTGATGCCCCCCCCCCCCAAAAAAAAAAATTGAATGGAAATTATTTGATTTTGAGAAGGGTAGTACTAGTGATTATAGGGACTGCATTATAAAAAGCAATTAAAATAATAATAAGCAATTAAAATAAAAAGCAATTAAAATAATCCATGTCGCAGATCCACATTGATGAAGTAAGTTGGGAGGGGTAGGGAAAGAAGACAATGGAAACAGTGATAAGAATTTGCTTGCTCTCATAAGATTACCAAATGAATGGTGGTTTTATGGTACACAGTAGGTGAGTGATAATGGAGCCCCTGGTTGATACAAGTGGTACTAACTGGAAGGTTGGAGGTTTTTAATCTACCCTGTGGACTATTGGAAGAAAGACTTAAGTGATCTACTTTTAAAAATCAGCCATTGTAACTCTTAGGCAGGGTTCTATCCCTACACACATAGGGTCAGCATGAATCTAAATTAACTAGGTGACAGCATGGAAAAAACATCATTCTGAATAATTTATATTGAAGATTATCTCTGGAAAGATGGACTTTAGGGCTGAGCCCTGGTGGAATAGTGGTTGTGTGCAGGACTGCAGCCCACTGGATTGGCGGTTCAAATCCAGCAGCAGCTCTCCAGGAGCAAGGCTGGCCCTCCTACACCCACCAGGGGGCAGTGATGCCCACAGGGGGGAAAAAAGATGGAGTTTAATTGAACACTTAAAAATATATTTGCTAGGGCTCAGCCCCGGTGGCGTACTGGTTGTGCGCAGGACTGCGGCCCGCTGGGATGGAGATTCAATTCCCGCTCACAGGAGCAAAGGCTGGGCCTCCTGCTCCCACCACCAAGGCAGTGATGCCTAAATATATATATATATATATATACACACACACGTATGTGTATATGTATATGTATACACACACACTTGCTATAAAATATATTTAGAAGAATTCTGTGCATAATTTCACAATGCATCGTGTACAGAAATTATAAGTTTAAATATTTATTTTTCTTTTAATGAATGCTAAATAATTTAAATCTCGCTCTTTCTCACATATACATATCCCTGCATTTGGTGGCAAACACAGATTGCAGTAATTTATTTAATTTAAACTTTTGCATTATTTATTAAACCAAATATATTTAATAGTTAATACAGTGTCTCGGTTGATACATGTGATTCATTTTATTAGTCCTCTTATGGATATTTAGGTTGTTTACATTGCTATTAATGCAAGCATTTTTCAATAATGCACATATACCTGGGTTAAAGCACATATGCTTGTTTTTTCATGTTCCCTAATTACTTTCTACAGTATCGTTTTAGACTTCGCCTCTACTATCTTCCAAACCCTTGCTTGATAGAGTAGTATTTCATTGTAGTTTGGAAGGTATAACAGCTACAATTTTCAGTGTAGTTTTCTTGTGTTCACGTCTAGCTCTGTCAGTTTACATTTAATGCTAGACACATTGCTAAACTTAACTATTTCTGTTTTCTCACTCCTAAAATTAAGTCAATTAAAAAAAACTTTCTGCGCCTTGGTTGAAAGTTTATAGAGCAAATATAATTAGTTGTACATTCAGTGATTCATTTACCTTGTTTCATATCATTAATTGAAATCCCCTCAATGTAACTCCATTTCCTTTCTCTAGTCATATTCCTTTCATAAACCATCTGAACTTTGTTCTTGGGTAAATGCTTCTCCCTTAATCCCAAATACACACATTGAGAGTGTTACTATTCCCCTTTATAAACTAATCTATTGTTGGGCTGAAAATTGAGCTACAGAATAGAGTTCTGTTCCAGCTCTTAAGAGTGACACAGGAAAAAAACCAAGAGGGACACAGGACCACAGTCTCGGTGTTCTATCAGTCTGTCTAACCAGCAAATTTGTTCTCCTTCATGATTTTTTGTTTTGTTCCCATTCTGTTCAGGACCTTTTAATTTGATCCTTTTCAGAGCGATTGGTTGTGATAGCCAAGGACCATCTACTTCTTCTGATCTCAGGAGTTGTGAAATTCATGCTTAAATGGCCCATTTGTTTCTTTGTTTTTTATTTTCATCACTCTTCTCCAGAGAAGAGACCTTACAGTTTCACCATCGTTGGCTACTCACATGCTTTTAATTAAAAGATCACAGTTTCTTATCATCAAAGTAGAATAAAACCTTGTCTTTGTGGACCGTATTATGCATTCTGACTTTGGTGTCTTTCAAGACCATGGTTCTGAGCCTCCGAGCCTAGTGATTCATTTCTTTAAGGTACCTGGGTATGTCCAAGAAATAACTTTGACCCCTTTACGCTCAACCAAACTTATAGACACACTTGCAATAAAGGTACGTCTGTGTGTGCCTGTGTGTGTGATAAGCTTCTGCCCTGCCATGTTCACTCATGCATTGTGATCCACTCTTCACGTGACGTTTTGTGTAGGACAGTGCTTAGCTCTATTGCCTTGAACTTTTACACTCCCAGTGTCTTCCCTAGACGCCATCATTCTTTGTCAAATTTCTTCATCTTATATATTGACTGCCTTCCTCTTTACCTGAGGTTTTTTTTATTTGGGGGGGGGCGGGCATCACTGCTCTCCGGTGGTGGGAGTAGGAGGCCCAGCCCCACTGCTGGAATTGAACCTCCGTCCCAGTGGGCCGCAGTCCCGCGCACAACCACCACGCCACCGGGGCTCAGCCCTTTACCTGAGTTTTTGATGTCTACCTTCCTTCCTTCCTGTTTGGACATTCTGTAACTGCACTGTAGTCCTCTTTTCACTTTGTAATTTTCTCCATTACAAATTAATAAGTGTGGTTTCTTATTTTCAGTTTTATAGGCTTGTTTTACATTGTGCACATTTATTTCTGTCTGGGTAAAATTGACAGATATGTTAATCTGTTTGCTGACTGTTGATTTGCTGTCAAAGAACCGCTTTTAATTTTTTTTTTTTTTTTTTTTTTTTTAAATTTGGTCTGAAATTTTCACATTCCTTTATTTGGGAATATCCTCATTTCACCATTTTTTTTTTTTTTTTTTTTTTGTGGCATCACTGCCCTGGTGGGAGTAGCAAGCCCAGCCTTGCTGCTGGATTTGAACTGTCAACCCTGTGAGCCGCAGTCCCGCGAACTACCACTAAGCCACCGGGGCTCAGCCTCATTTCACCATTTTTGAGAGACAGTTTTGCTGAGCACATGAGTCTTGGTTAAGATCATCCAACAATGGTTGCAGTTGTACATTGATAGAGAACTGTCAGAAGGTCAGGCAAGATTCAGAAGAGACCATGGAACAAGGGGTATCATAGGTGTTGTAAGATGGATTTTGACTAAAAGTAGATAATACTAGAAAGATTATTTGTGTTTCATTGACTTTGCAAAGGTATTTGACTGTGTAGACTATAATAAACTGAATAATCTTAAGAAGAATGGGAATTTCAGAACACTTCATTGTACTCATTTGAAAATTATACTTTGATCAAGAGGCAGTTGTGCCAACAGAGCAAAGTAGTACTGTGGAAAAGTGTGCATTAGGAAAGATGTGCATCAGAGTTTATTCCTCTCACCATACTTGTTCAATCTATATGCTGAACAAATCATCAAAAAATTTCGATTATATGAAGAGTGTAGCATCAGGATAGAATGATAGGCTTTATTAACAATCTACTATATGCAGATAACAAAATCTTGCTTACTGAAAGTGAGAAGGACTTTTGAAGCACTTGCTGATGAAGATCAAGGATTAAAGCCTTCAGTATGGATTACAGTTCAATGTAATTGAAAATTACATATCCTCACAATTGGACCAGTAGGTAACATCATGACAAATGGAGAAAAAAATGACATTTACAAGGATTTCATCTTGCTTGGAGGCACAATTAGTGCTTGTGAAAGCAGCAGTCAAGAGAGCAATAGATACATTGTAAATCTCCAGCACAAGTCCCTTTAGGGTAGTGAAGAGCAAGGATGTCACTTTGAAGACTAAGGTGTGCCTGACCCAAGCCATGGGTCTATTGCATCATAGGCACATGAGAGTTGGACCTTGACTATGGAAGAATCAGTGCACTTGAATTGTGGTGCTAGAGAAGAATATTGAAAGTACCATGGATTGCTACAAGGACAAACCCATCTGTATTGTAAGAAGTGAGGCCAGAGTGCTCATTGGAGGCAAGAATGACAAGACTTCATCTTACATACTTTGGACATGCTGTTAGGAGAGACTAGTCCCTGGAGAAAGGCATTATGTTTGGTAACGTGGAAGGGTTGTAAAAAAAGAAAACTCAAAAGGAAATGTATTGACACAGTGGCTGTATCACTCAGTTGAGGCTTAAGAGCAATAATTTTTCAGCATGATGTGTAGGACTATGCAGTGTTTCGTTCTGTTGTGTATAGGGTCACTGTGTGTCAGAGCCAACCAATGGTACCTAACTGTATAAGTCTTGATTGGCCTTTTCTTCTTTTAGTGAGTTTGTCAGCCTACTGCCGCCTTGCCTACCAAATATGTGCTAGAAATCAGAGCTTAGTCTTGTTGGTTCTCCTTTTTAGGTAACTTTATTTTCCCTGAGCAGGTTTCTTGCCACATCTTTGGTATTGGAAAGTTTGATTATGATATGTCTTGGTGATTTTCTTTTTATGGACTTCTTGGACTCATTCAGCTTCTTGAATACACATCTTGTCTTTCAAGATGTCATGTAGAAGTTTTCTTCTAACGGTTCTTCAATAGTTTGTTTTTGAGTCTTTCTTTGTTTAATAATTCCAATTATATGTAAGTTGTTTCTCTTGTTTATGCCCCACATAATTCTTAGACTACTAATATTTCAGTCCTTTTTCTTATTATTTTTTCTAGATTAGTATTACAAGATCTGTTTTCAAGCTCAGTACTTTGTTCTTCTGTTGATTTTGCTCTATTCCTTTGCCTTTTCAAAATGTTGCCTAAGGGCTGAGCTCTGGTGGCATTGTGGTTGTGCGTGGGACTGCGGCCCACTGGGACGGAGGTTCGATTCCAGCAGTGGGGCTGGGCCTCCTACTCCCACCACCGGAGAGCAGGGATGCCCCCCACCCCCCCAAAAAAAAAAAGAAAAACAAAATGTTGCCTAAATACTATTCTTTTGAATTCCTTAGCAGTTTTAGTCAATTCCAATTCTTCCTGAGAAAGGTGTTCTGACTGTGTTTTAAGCCCCTCTGTCTTGTATCTTCATGCACAGTGAACCTGCCTATTGTCTCTCAGGCAGTGTGGTAGTGTACTTACTTTGTTGTTGTTGTTGTTGTTTTTCTTTTTTGTTTTTTTTGGGGGGGCATCACTGCCCTCTGGTGGTGGGAGCAGGAGGCCCAGCCTTTGCTCCTTTGGAGCTGGAATTGAACCTCCATCCCAGTGGGCAGGTCCCAGGCCCACGCACAACCACTACGCCACCGGGGCTCAGCCCGGTGTACTTACATTTAATTGATGTCTTTACTTTGATGTGTTCTTAGACAACTCATTACCTATCTTCAGTTGGATGTGATAGAGAATGTGTGTATATCCATACTTATGTACTATTTCGTTTGAACAAGTCTGGTTCCTCTGGTGTTGACTATCTATAGGTGATCAGATGGTATAAGAAGCAAGTAGTGTCTCTTTTCCAGTACTTGTTGCTGCAGGAAGTCTTTATGTGGCTGGCCACGTGGACATAGTTGTAGCTTCTGGTTTAGTGAGATGGGAAAAAAACATAAGAGATAATAAAAGTAAGTGGGGCAAGCAGGCAAACAATGGCAAGAAAAAATGTAATACCTAGAAAGACAAAAATAGGGAAAATAAAAAGAAAAGAAAATTTTAAACTAAACTAGGGAATGGGGAAAGAAAATACAAAAGGAAAAATACACCTAGGAGAAAAGATGAATAATAAAAAGAGGATAAAAACAAAAATAGCAGAGGAAGTATAAAATGGGGAAAGAAAAGGAGGGTCAGGAAAAAACTTGGGCACAGGCCTCTGATGGCCAGCTAAGGAGCTTACAAAGTGAAGGAAGCAAGAGGAGGGTCCTTTCCTAGATCCTAGGTGGAGTTCTTGCTAGCTTTTCTGGAGTTGGCACCTGATCTAGACTTATATAGTTTGTGCCTCTTCAAATGATAGCCAAGATCAGGATTCTTCTTTCTAGAAGAATTCTTTTGGGACCAGTGGGCTGGTCGGGGTGGGGTGACTGATTACAGTGGAAGTTACTGCTTTTTCAGGGGAACCAGGGAGCCACTACTGCGAGTGTAGTCTGTAGGTCTGATGAGGGGGATTTTATGTACCTCTAGACACTAGGGTGCTATACCTAGTGTGGAGGGATGGAGGTCTTACCAGATTTGGGGTAAGGAAATATGGTCACTTTTCCTTACTTTTGGTCACTAGGAGGGACCCCACCAGTCACCGTGTGCATTTGTCAAACTCAAATGCTGCTTGCAAAAATTCAAGTTCACTGGGCTACTTCTGGCCATCTGACAACTCACCTTCTATCTCCTTTTTTGGCTCCTCTTGTTCAGCTTCTCTGAGTTGTTATTCTTTCTGTTTCTCTATCTTAGAATTTCAGGGTTCCAAGATTATCATTGTTTCAATTTCATTGAGTCTCCGGTGTCTTTAGAGGTTTTTTTTTTTTTTTTTTTTTTTAATGTCTTTAGAGGTTTTATTTAGCAGCTATGCCTAGCTTGCCATCTATAGGTAAAGAATTTTGATTAAATGGTATATTAGTTTTAAATTGCTCTCTTTCAAGAGATTGAGCATCTATTTATGTATAATTGTGTTTGTAATGAACTTTCTGTATACCCTTTCTCCATTTTTAAAATTGTCATTTTCTTTTGGGTATAGGAGTCTCCTTTATATGCGTTATGAATATTTTTCCCAATACGTTACTAATCTTTGGCTTTAATATGATATGTTTTTGTTATGTAGAAATTTTAAATTTGTGTGGCAGGATAATCTCTTTTTAATAATTACTTTTTATATTATGATTAGAAATGTTTTACCCAGCCCAGATTTATGAAAATTAAGGAAAGCCCCCTTCATATTTCCTTACTACTGCTATGTTTTGTTTTATTTTTAAAAATTAAATTAAGCTAACTGCAAATTAGATTTTCTAAAGACCATAGAAGAAATTCTTAACTGGAACTGCTTTATGATATTTTCTTAAAATATATGTTTGTTTGTTTTTTAGGAACTGAAGAATCCCCAGAACCACTGCCAATTCCCACATTTCTGTTGGGTTATGATTATGATTTTCTGGTGCTTTCTCCATTTGCTCTCCCTTACTGGGAGAGACTTATGCTGGAACCTTATGGATCTCAAAGAGATATAGCCTATGTTGTACTCTGTCCAGAGAATGAAGCCTTGTTAAATGGAGCTAAGAGTTTTTTTAGAGATCTTACTGCAATATATGAGGTAGGTGTTCTTAAATAAATTAAATCATATTCTAGAACTAGCTTATGATTTGTGATTTATAAAACATCAATTTAGGTCAAGTAATTGTATTAGAGTTATAACGATTTCAGACTGGGTATTTATAGTTCTCATTGTAGCCAGTTACATTCTTTGACCTAGGTCCATTGTTACATGTGTTTTTTATGAGTAACAACAGGAATTGCTATTTTGGAGAAAAAACATTGAGGGCATTTTTTATGACACTAAACTTCAGTGTCCTCATATGTGAACTAAACTCTAGATCTAATGCCATTTCAGTTAAGTTCTTGGCTGATATTTTGAATATTAATTCTTAAGTTATTTCCATTGCACGCAATAATTTTTGTTCTAAGTGCTAAAGGGTTATAAACATGAGTTAATTACACCTGCCTTTTCTAATAAGTGTTTAGAGGTCCAGACCTGAGTATTAAATATCTTTTCCAATCTGAATCATCACTTCTGTACTGGTTTTGCTCTGTTAGTTTTCCACTTAATTAAAAGGTTAATGTGTTTTGTCTAATAATTTTTCCCTAAAGAATGTTATGTGGAACACTTGTTCTATAAAGTTCTCCGAGAAAGAGTTTAATATTTTGGGAGTTGAATAGTTGTATATTGTATTATTCTTTTAGAGATTAACAATTCAAATTAAGAAGGTCTTGCAGTAAAGAAATCCTTTGTCCATATTTATTTAGTAATTGTTGTATTAATGTTTTTTTCTGTTGTCCTATGGTGTCACTTAACAACATTGTTGCAAACTTTTTTGACATGGAATTTCGTAAAACAAATACAATAGCCCACAGAACACACTTTGGGGAAAGTTGGCTAATATAGGACTATCCTTATATTGTTACTCTCTAGTTGTTTTAATTTCACTGTGTGTATAATTTTGATTATGGAAGAAAATTAATGAACTTTTCAAGAAATGAAATATAGCAATATATATATATATCATTTCATCCTTGATATCTTTTCATTGCATGTTAGTTGTAATAATTAAGCTTATTTTAAACAACTTATATGGTTTATTAAATGTATCCAAATGCTATGATAAACTCACCACTTCTTTCTATGCACATTTGTAGTCCTGTAGACTAGGTCAGCATAGACCTATTTCACGACTGTTGACAGATGGGATCATGAGAGTTGGATCTACTGCATCAAAGAAACTGTCGGAAAATTTGGTAGCAGAATGGTTTTCTCAGGCAGCTGATGGTAACAATGAAGCATTTTCTAAACTCAAGCTTTATGCACAAGTCTGCAGATATGACCTAGGTATTACATTTGTAATTACTATATAATGGTACCAAATTATGGCTCTTTGTCTCACATTTTTGCAAGTAATATTTTAGTAGAACATAGCCACATTCATTTTTATCCATATGTCTATGCTTGCTTTTATGCTACAATACTAATGCTAAGTAATTATAACAAACTTTGTTGCAAAGGTTGAAATATGTATTATTGGGCCCTTTGTAGGAAAAAAATTGTAGATTTTTGATATGTGGACTCAATCAGGGACGAAGAAGTTATAGTTAGAAGCAGTTTGTGTGTGTGTGTGTGTGTGTGTGTGTGTGTGTGTGTGGCATCACTGCACTGGTGGGAGTAAGAAGCCCAGCTTTGCTCCTGGAGAGCTGCTGCTGGATTTGAACTGTCAACCCTGTGGCCTGCAGTCCCGCACACAATCACTATGCCACTAGGGTGCAGCCAGAAGCAGTTTGCTTTTGTTGATTCTATTGGGCCTGATGAATTTATGTATATTTTCATTAGATTTATTAACATTTGAGTCTTGACTTACTAATCATTTAGAAATAAAATAATTGCTTTTTACCTTAATACCAAGACATAGGTCTTTGTGGCATCAATTTAAAACTTGTTTTTCATACTTTTAAAATAAGTATCACTAGATTTACTTTAGACTCAATATAAAAGAGTGAATCTTGTTATTAGACATGCCCATAATTTGGACCCTCTGATAGCATTCCATTTTTTGGGGTTCTTTTTGTGCATCACTGCCCTCTGATGGTGGGTGTAGGAGGCCGAGCCTTTGCTCCTGTGGAGCCGCTGCTGGAATTGAACCTCCATCCCAGTGGGCCACAGTCCCGTGCACAACCACTACGTCACTGGGGCTCAGCAGCATTCCATTTTTTTTGGGGGGGGTGGGAATCACAGCCTCTGGTGGTCATAGGAGCTACCCAGTGCTGCTCCTGAGAGCCACCGCTGGATTTGAACCACCAAGCCTGCAGGCTGCAGTCCTGCACTCAACCACTTACGCCACCGGGGCTCAGCCCCAGCATTCCATTTTTTTGTTTTGTTTTATTTGGGCATTACTGCCCTCTGGTGGTGGGAGTAGGAGGCCCAGCCTTTGTTCCTGTGGAGCTGCTGCTGAATTGAACCTCCGTCCCAGTGGGCCGCAGTCGCGCGCACAACCACTACGCCACCGGGGCTCAGCCCCAGCATTCCAATTTCTATTTAATCATTTTCCTCCCTGTATAGTTAGTAGTTAAGGTGTCCTGGTGGCACAGTGGTTAAAGTGCTTGACTAATAATAACAAAAAGTGTGATTCATGAAAACTACCAGTTGCTTGGTTGGAGAAAAGACCTGGTGATCTGCTCCCATAAAGATTACAGCATAAGGGGCTGAGCCCCGGTGGCGTAGTGGTTGTGCGCGGGACTGCGGCCCACTGGGACGGAGGTTCAATTCCAGCAGTGGGGCTGGGCCTCCTACTCCCACCACCGGAGAGCAGTGATGCCCCCCAAAAAAGATTCCAGCATACGATTTCTATGGGGATAAAAGATTTCTTACGGACTAGTCCAGCTCTGTCCTATGGGGCTGCTCTGAGTTGGAATCAACTTAATGGCCCACAACAATAAGCATAGTCAATATTTTTTAAAAAAATCATTTTATTGGGGGCTCGTACACCTCCCCTCACGATCCAATACATACATCAATTGTATGCAGGCTTCATTTGCACACTTGTTGCCATCATCACTGTAAAAACTTCCCTCCTCCACCTAGGCCCCCAGTTCCAGCTCTCCATATTTCCCTTCCCCCCTCCCCCCCATTAACCTTTAATGATTTACAAATTGCTATTGCTTTTTCATATTGTACACTGTCCAATGTGTCCCTCCCTTCACTCACTTCCCTGTTGGCCTTGCCCCAGAGAGGAGGTTGTATGTAGACCCCTGAAATTGGTTCCCCCTTTCTACTCCACCATCCCTCCACCCTCCCAGTCTCACCACTCCCATCACTCATCCTGAGGGGATACTATCCTAAATTCCCCATGTTTCTGACTTCAGTGTATATCCCCTGTTGTAGCCAGACTTATCTGGTAGAACCCGAAGCATGATGGTGGGTGGGAGGACGCATTTGCGAACTAGAGGAAAGATGCATATTTCGTTGTTACTACACTTTAACTCATCTCCCTGCAACCCCTCTGTAAGGGGATGTTGCTTCACCTATTGATAGGCTTTGGATCGCCAATCTGTTCTACCCCCAAGCATGGTCGATATTTTTTACTGAATTAGTAATTTGTAACCATTTTCTGAATGGTTTTTTTGGACATCACTGCCTCTGGTGGTCGTGGGAGCTACCCAGTGCTGTTCCTGAGAGCTGCCGCTGGTTTGAACCACCAAGCCCGTGGGCCGCAGTCCCGCACTCAACCACTTAGGCCACCGGGGCTCAGCCCTTTCTGAATGGTTTTATGGCAATTTAATTAATTTACTGTTATTTCATTAGCAATTTTATTTCACTTTCATAATAACTTGAACTTGAATGAAATTGCTGATTTCCTTTTTTAAATTGCTGATTTCATTTGTTTTATTTCTTTAGTTTTTAGGGAAAATAAGAAAGCTAGTATCTGAGAATGATAATGGCAATGAATGTACAACTGTAGTTGGCATACCATGGATGGATGTATGGATTGTGATAAGAGTTGTATGAGCCCCCAATAGAATAATTTTTTTGTTTTTGTTTGTTTTTTTGTGGCATCACTGCCCTGGTGGGAGTAGGAAGCCCAGCCTTGCTCCTGGAGAGTTGCTGCTGGATTTGAACCATCAACCCTTTGAGCCACAGTCCTGCACACAACCATTACGCTACCAGAGCTCAGCCTAAAAAAAAAAATTTTTTTTTGGCATCACTGCCCTGGTAGGAGTAGCCTGAAATGATTTTTAAAACAAAAAAAGCTAGTATCAATTGTAAAAGCAGTTAGTGAGGGTAATTGCAAGTATGTATGGATTGTGATAAGAGTTGTATGAGCCCCCAATAAAGTGATTTTTATTTTTTTTGTTTTTGTTTTTGGGGCATCACTGCCTTCTGGTGGTGGGAGTAGAAGGCCCCGCCTTGCTGCTGGGTTTGAACCTCCAACCCAGTGGGCCGCAGTCATGCGCACAACCACTACGCCACCGGGGCTAAGCCCTAAAATGATTTTTAAAAGAAAAAAGAAAATATCAATTGTAAGCAGTTTGTGAGGGTAATTGCAAAAGAAGAATCTATCAGATTATTGGTTTTCGTGTAGTAGTAAAAAGTAGTGAAGTAAATAAATTATTCTGAATATGATTATTTTTATTATCTTCAGGTCCTTATCTTGCTTCTCAGCCATTGGACAGTTCTCTACTTTGCCAGCCAAATTTAGTTGTTCCTACAAGCCAGTCTTTGATTACTCCACCTCAGATGACAAATACTGGAAATGCTACCACTCCATCCACCACCCTAGCATCTGCAGCGAACAACACTGTGACATTGACTTCAGGTGTTGCCATGTCTTCTTCAATTGTCACAGCTAACTCAACTTTGACCACAACTTCAACTTCATCTTCATCATCCTCCAACTTGAATAGTGGAGTATCATCAAATAAACTACCTTCATTTCCACCTTTTGGCAGTATGAACACTACTGCTGCAGGATCCATGTCTGCACAAACAACCACAGTTCAAAATGGCCAGTTAGGAGGGCAGCAGTCATCGACTCTACAAACAGCTGGGATTTCTGGAGAGTCATCTTTGCTTTCTACTCAGCCCCATCCTGATGTGTCTGAAAGGTACCTTCTGATCTTTGCAAAAATATAAACACTAGGATTTGTTTTCTTAAAGAAATAGTTTTGGGCTGAGCCCTTGTGGCGTAGTGGTTGTGCGCGGGACTGCGGCCCACTGGGACGGAGGTTCAATTCCAGCAGTGGGGCTGGGCCTCCTACTCCCACCACTGGAGAGCAGTGATGCCCCCCCCAAAAAAAGAAATACTGTTGACTGACTATAAACAACATGTATAGCTTATCATTGAAGTTACAGTTTTTTTTTGTTTTTTGGGGGGGCCATCACTGCCATCTGGTGGGAGTGGGAGGCCCAGTCTTGCTCCTGGAGAGCTGCTGCTGGATTTGAACCGCCAAGCCAGTGGGCCACAGTCCTGTACTTGCCACCGTGGCTCAGCCAAAGTTATAGTTTTTATATTATTACCTACATAAAAATTTTTAAAGTTTTGTCATAGAATACTAGAATGTAAATAAGACCTAAAAACTATTAATCTAGGAGGGGGAGGGAAGGAAAAAAAATATATCTGATGTTCACATCTAGTCTACATCACATCTGTCAGATTAGTTTATATATCATTGTAATCATTAAAAGTTACTATCATGCCAATCCATTGGGACTTTTACATACCAGGATTTGAATCACAGCTCTTTAATTTACTGGCTATGTAACTTTTGAAAGTTACCTTTTTTTAGTATATTTCCTTATGCATAAAATGGAGGCAATATATGACAATTGTATACAATGCTTCTAAGCACTCAAGATATTCGTAATTTAACAGGGATGATTTTTATATTGAAGGTGTTTGTACTTTGCTTTTTATTTATATATTAAGTTTTCTGAGCTTGGTTATAGAGTTCAGCTCTCATGTGGCATAACAGCTATTATGCACATATGTTTACCCTTCTGGAATATTTGAATAAATTTTACAGTTGTTTTTTTTGGGGGGGTGGGTGGGGCATCACTGCTCTCCGGTGGTGGGAGTAGGAGATCCAGCCCCACTGCTGGAATTGAACCTTCATGCCAGTGGGCCGCAGTCCCACACACAACCACTACGCCACCGGGGCTCAGCCCTAAATTGAACAGTTTTAAGGAATCAGCTAACATCAAAGAATGAAGATTATTTGCAGTACATTAAAACAGAGGAGAACATTGACTATCAAGTCTGGAATCTGGAATCCTAGTGTCCTTATCTGGCTCTGCCTCTAGCCAGCTTGTGACCTTGTCCAGTTTATTTAACTTATCTTTGTTTCCTTTTTATGTTTCATTGCTATACCCACTTTCTGGTATCCTGTGATTTAAAAAATTCTATTCTCTCCCTTCCCTTCTTTTTTAATGCAAGAGGTCTTAACTTAGGGTCTCCGTTTTATACCCTGTAGTTAGATGTGTATGGTTCTATTTTAGAAAGAAAGAGCTGTCTCTTATTTTCAGAGAAGCTCATGGACATCCCCACCAAAAGCAGAAAAGTCGAGGGGCATTAAAAATCGGCACTGATACAACTCCAAGAAAAATGCACCTTTTCCCTCTTTTAACTGTCTTATTCCTACCTCAACTTTTAGCACAATGGATCGGGATAAAGTTGGAATACCGACAGATGGTGATTCACATGCAATCACTTATCCGCCTGCAATTGTTGTTTATATAATTGATCCTTTTACCTATGAAAATAAAGAAGAGAATGCTAATTCCTCTAATGTATGGACTTTGGGGCTACTTAGATGCTTTTTGGAAATGGTCCAGACTCTTCCTCCTCATATCAAGAGTACTGTTTCTGTACAGGTAAGAATGATAAATAATATAAGCTAAACATAAGTTAATAAAAATGTTAAAGATTGAGTCAGTGTGATGGCTGTTTGCAGAGGAGTCTGTCTGAGGCTGCCCTTGGAGTAACAGCAGAGTGAACCCCATGTGGGGGTGGGACTGGGGGTGCAAACCCAGGATTGGAGCTTGATATGCGTGAGAAAGGGGTTCATCATGGCGTATGACCTAAAGATATTTTTGTGTAAAAAAATTGCCAAGTGTTGAAAGACTTCATGCTATTGTTGTATCCCATAGAGGTGGGAGTATCTGTTATTAAAGTGGCCAATGGATAACGCATTGAACTTCTAAAGTGGCCACTATCAGTGCTCCAGAACACACTTTGAGACCCGGCTTCTTGTCTACATTTGCTCTCAAAACTGATCAAGACAGCAAACTCGGTCTTTGAAAAAACAAAAGTATAATCTGTTACTATGACACCTACCAGGGCTGAGCCCCGGTGGCGTAGTGGTTGTGCGTGGGACTGTGGCCCACTGGGACGGAGGTTCAATTCCAGCAGTGGGGCTGGGCCTCCTACTCCCACCACCGGAGAGCAGTGATGCCCCCCCACCAAAAAAAAAAAAAAAAAAAGCAAAACACCTACCAGGTGGTTGAGTTTAGTCGTTGGCCTTTGGTGGTGAGTTTCATAGCGAGCTGCAATTCTACTACAGGACTATTCGTTAATCTAGGAAAAGAACTTGCCCCTTTATTTGAGGAATTGAGACAAGTTGTGGAACTTTCTTAAACGGACAGAGCTCTGGACGTCTACCTTGTCATTCTTATCCAGACACAATACCAACTCAGCCATCTCTAGACCACGAGAATACTTATATCTGTTTACCCAAGAAAGGGCCCTCTTTCCTACCTTACACTAAAAGAAAGAGTCTATAGATATAATTTCTGGACAAACTGATTGTTATATTTTCTTATTTGGGGTATTTTCTTATTTTGTGGGATCTGGGAATGCTACAGAAATTGTTCTGTCTGCCACAGCTCCCATGGAGTTAAGTTCTGCCACCAGGTGTAGATGAGCTTCTCTTCAGTGGATCAGCATCAAAATGATACAGTGAACCATGAAGTGCTCCCTTTTGTAAAATATGTCCAGATGTGCAGAAAGCACCAGACCCTTTTTATTGTGAATAATGAGAAGCTGTTTTTCTCTTATGCTTTATTTCTTTGCACTGAATATGAGGAAAATACAAAGGCTAAGCAAAAGTAATAAAGTCATTATAATCACTGATTTTTCATAGGTACATACTGTTTTATAGTATAGACAACTTGCTAATTGATATATTTCCTTTCAGAGGGTGCTGTTCCATCGCTTAAATTCAAATTATATCAACTGGACATCCCCCCCCCCACACACTGCTATCTATACATAAACCTGTCAGTGTTATAGTGTTGGTTATGTTCTTTATGAAATTTAGATATGGGGACTGAGCCCCGGTGGTGTAGTGGTTGTGCGCGGTACTGCAGCCCACTGGGACGGAGGTTCAATTCCAGCAGTGGGGCTGGGCCTCCTACTCCCACCACCAGAGGGCAGTGTTGCCCCCCCAAAAAAAACAAAACAAAAAGAAATTTAAATATGATTAATTATCAAACTGCTTCATATATTGCTATGTATGTAAACATGATAAGCCTCTTTTTCATACATGAATATAAATAATATTTTTGTGTGTGTGGGCATCACTGACCCCTGGTGGGAGTAGGAGGCCAGCCTTGTTCCTGGACAGCTGCTGCTAGATTTGAACTGCCAACCCTGTGGGCTGCAGTCCTGCAAACAACCACTGCTCCACTGGAGTTCAGCCTAAATAATATTTTTAAAGTAAAAACAAAACTAAGGAAAGAATAAACCCGCTATCATTAACAAACCAAAAGCAAACCCAATCCATCAAGTTATTTCTATTTTACCTTGACCCTAAAGGACTGAATAGAACTGCCACATGGGGTTACCAAAGCTGTAAATATTTTCAGAAACTGCCACATCTTTCCTCTGGGGAATGGTTTTTATTTTAGAACCACCAATCTTGTAGTGAACACTTTTAAGTATGACACCACTTAGGGGTCCTTAAAATAGACCAGAAAACATAATTCTTTAGCTTATCATTTAAATATAAGTTTTGTTAAAATTTCTAGCAAAGTTTTTAGGAGCATTTATGAACTCACTTTTCTCTTGTTATAAAATTGAACCTTTGTTCTGTTTGCCTATATTTTGTAGATTGTCCCTTGTCAATACCTATTGCAACCTGTGAAGCATGAAGATAGGCAAATTTATACCCAGCATTTAAAATCTCTGGCTTTTTCGGCCTTCACTCAGTGTCGGAAACCACTTCCATCATCAACCAATGTGAAAACATTGACTGGTTTTGGGCCAGGTTTAGCCATGGAAACTGCTCTTAAAAGTCCTGATGTAAGTATATTTTCCATGACATACTATGATTTTATAGAAAATTAATTGGTGTTCTTTATTTAGCTATTATAGTTGAGTAAATTGTGTCAAATTTCCAATAAAAGAATACATAATTTTTTTATCTTATAGCGACCAGAGTGCATTCGACTTTATACACCTCCATTTATCCTGGCTCCTGTAAAGGACAAACAAACAGAGCTTGGAGAAACTTTTGGAGAAGCTGGTCAGAAGTACAATGTTCTTTTTGTGGGCTACTGTTTGTCACATGATCAAAGATGGATTCTTGCATCTTGCACAGATCTTTATGGAGAACTTCTAGAAACTTGTATCATTAATATTGATGTTCCAAATAGGTACTTAAATTTTCCTAAATATATCCATTTTTATGACAAGTTATATGAATATGTAAATGTATATAATTACAGCTTATATGGTATATATTCAATTTTTTTGTACATTCAATTTTTACTGAATAGAAAACATACATAATGGTTATATATATTAGGGTGGATTGTGGGTACATTTTCGAGGTTTTCGTGATTTCTGGTTGTAGCATTGATGAAATTCTATGTTACTAAGAGAATTAAAAATGATTGTTTTTAGGTGCCATCACATTGACTTTTGACTATGTAACAACAGTGAAGCCCCATTTTCACAATCATTCCATATTTAGAGAGATTGAGGTTCAGCTCTCAGCTCTGCTACTTACTATCTATGTGACCTTCGGAAAAATATTTAGTCAGCTTTACGAAAGTGTGCTTATATAGAAAAAAATTTTTTAAATTAATTAATTTATTTACTTAGTGGGCATTACTGCCTCTGGTGGTTGTGGGTGCTACCCAGTGCCACTCCTGAGAGCTACCACTGGATTTGAACCACCAAGCCCAAGGGCTGCAATTCCTCACTCAACCACTTACGCCACCGGGGCTCAGCCCGCTTATATAGAAAATTGAGTGGATAATTTTACCTGCCACATAGTGTTGCTAGGATAAAATGGGGTATTAAAGTGAAGATACAGTGTCTATATATAGTGAGCGCTCAGGAAAACGGTACTACCCGTTTACTTACTTGTATTACTTACATTGTATACATACTTGCCTAGTCCAAGAAATGTATAAAGAGAGTACAGCAATGCCGTTTGTTTTGGGAAGTTTGTTGCTTTGTTCACCACACTTGAACCTCAAGTTTAAAGGTAGGGGTCCACCAAATATGGCTGCACCTGTTCATGATGCAACAGTAGAGTTGAATCACAGTAACAGAATATCAATGGCTCTCATATTCTAAAATATTTACTATCTGCCCTTTAAAGTAAAACTTTATACCAACTCTTAGGGAAAGCCATGTTTCTGATAAATTCAGGTGGTGATTAAACATTTATTAAAAATTTAAGTATATATGTATTTTAATGTGTATTAGAAATTACCATGCTAAACCTATGTTTTTATGTGATTTTTGTTTGACCATGTAAAAAGTATTAAGCCTTAAAGTTAAGGAACCAGTTTTTCACAATTAAAAAATACAAGTAGGGCTGAGCCCTGGTGGCATAGTAGTTGTGCGCGGGACTGCGGCCCACTGGGATGGAGGTTCAATTCCAGCTCACAGGAGCAAAGGCTGAGCCTCCTACTCCCACCACCAGGGCAGTGATGCCCCCCCCAAAAAAAAAAAACAAGTAAAAGATTTTTAAAAATATTTGGCTATATTTTCCTTACAGAGCTCGTCGGAAAAAAGGTTCTGCTAGAAGATTTGGTCTACAGAAACTCTGGGAATGGTGTTTAGGACTTATACAAATGAGTTCATTACCATGGAGAGTTGTAATTGGTCGCCTAGGAAGGATTGGTCATGGAGAATTAAAAGGTAAACTGTGTTTTTGTTATTTGAATGTCTCTTTTTAGTTAAATGTAATTAAGATTACATTTAAGTATGGAATGGAATCCAAAAAGTGATCATTAATAGCCTTTTTTGTTTGTTTGTTTTAATGAAGACCACAAATGTCTAGGCCACAAATGTCTTACTTAATTTTTAAAAAGCCATTTTACTGTTGAACTATGTTTTGCTACTATTTTTTTAATATCTGTTGTTCCTGCTATGTATTATCTTAATGTTTTTCTGATTTCTGCTTAGTTCATCCCCTGTTAAGCAAATAGTGATTGAATACTAATGTTAGGAAAATAAAGAATATTGATTTTTATCAACTAAAAGATTCTGAAGTACCCTTTGGAAAACATTACCTACCATTTTTATGTTTTAATTTAGGTTCTTGTTCTCAACTATTAGTGCATATTTATTTATTTTAACTATTGCTTGCTACCCACAGATTGGAGCTGTTTGCTGAGTCGTCGAAACTTGCAGTCTCTAAGTAAAAGGCTCAAAGATATGTGTAGAATGTGTGGTATATCTGCTGCAGACTCTCCCAGCATTCTCAGTGCTTGCCTGGTAGCAATGGAACCCCAAGGCTCTTTTGTTATTATGCCAGGTTCGCTATCTTTAATTCATATTAAATTGGAATTCTTTGTGCACCTAAGTTTTTCATCATAGGCGGTTCCCAGGTTATGAAAGTCCCACTTGCAGATAATTCCTTCTTGCCCTTTAATGTAAGGCTTTGAACTGATTCTGTCTTAGCCAGTGAAGCATAAAAGGAATTTTTATTTTTGGTTAACTCATTACAATAGCTGAAATTTGAAAGAGTCTTAGAATGCAAACTACAAGTGAGTCAGGATCCATGTGTGAAAGAGGCTTATTGGCAACTGCAGAGTGCCATGCATTCAAAATGACACCATCTTTAAACATGATGCCACTATCTTGGTAGCCCTATTTCAATTTGCCCTTGCTCAAACGATTGAACCAGGGAAAAAAAATCATCACAGTCACCTTCACATGCTGCAAATGCAGCTTTTAAATCATTGCAAAGCCTTCAAGCTTTTTCTTGGCCTTAAAAAATAAAAAAAACATGGGCTGAGCCCCCACTGAGATGGAGGTTCAATTCCAGCAGCAGCTCCACAGGAGCAAAAGCTGGGTCTCCTACTCCCACCACCAGAGGGCAGTGATGCCGGAAAAAAATAAATGAAAGAAAGAAAGAAAGAAAACACTACCTCAAAGTCACTGCCCCTTGAGTCACTAACAACCCTGTAGGACAGGTAGAGCTTTCCAAGTGCCTCTCCAAGACTGTGACTCTTCACATGCACAGAAAGAAAGCCTTGTCCCACATTTGACCACTCCACGACAAGGTCTCCTTTTCGCACTAACGTAGGACTAAATAAAAAGCACAATTGGGCTGACATACAAATTCTTAAAGACATAGTTAATGGGTCTCATTACCTGAAGACTGCCTATATTTAAATTTTTTTTTTTTCATTAAAAGAAAAAATGCCGGGCTGAGCCCCGGTGGCGTAGTGGTTGTGCGCAGGACTGCGGCCCACTGGGACGGAGGTTCAATTCTAGCAGTGGAGCTGGGCCTCCTACTCCCACTACCGGAGAGCAGTGATGCCCCCAAAACAAAAACAAACAAAAGAAAAAGAAAAGAAAAAATGCCTTTAATTTTCTTTTCAGATGCTGTGTCAACTGGTTCTGTATTTGGAAGGAGCACCACTCTCAACATGCAGACATCTCAGCTAAACACCCCACAGGACACATCATGTACTCATATACTTGTGTTCCCTACTTCTGCTTCTGTACAAGTTGCTTCAGCTACCTATACCACTGAAAATTTAGACTTGGCTTTCAATCCCAACAATGGTAGGTGACTTGTTCCTAAAAGTGTCTGACTTAGAACAACCATGGAGAACAGAATAGGACTGCTTCCTGTAGTTCCCATGGTTATAAATCGTTGATGGAGTACATAGCCTCACTTTCTCCTATTGTCAACTCATAATGACGATACAGGGTTTTCTGTCTAGAAGTCCATTGTACCACAGAGCCAGATGCTGGGTTTTCTAAATTAAAAACCTTTTTGAGAACACCGTAGCCTTATTTTTCTCCAGTCTAGTAGCTGGTGGATTTGAATTACTAACTTTGTAGTTACCAAACTGCCAAATCTATAGTACTATCAGAAGTACTATGACTTTTTTTTTTAATGAAATGCTTCACGAATTTGCATGTCACCCTTGTGCATTATTATGACTTATTAGTTAATTTTGTTTTTATGTTTCAATTCACCAAAAACAACAATTTGTTTACAAGAGGAGAGGTAGTTTTCTAGAAGTTACAGGTTTCCTTTTGATGATGGAAAAACTAAATTGTCATGCCTAGCTACCTCAGAAAATGTAACTTCATAACATTCACAAGTATGGTTATAAATTATTCTTTTATTGTATTTAATATCTTTTGATATATTAAAATAGCTTGATATTTAGCATATGATAATATTAGGAAATACTGTATTGATCATTAGTAGTCCCATTGTAAAGAAATTTATTACTAACATTTTTGCTATCTATTTTCTATGGTAGCAAATTAACACAAACTTTGTGATTTAACACAACTATTATAGTTCTGAGGGTTACAAATCAGAAGGTTAAATCTCTCAGGGCTACAAAGTGTCAGCAAAGCTGATTCCTTCTGGAGACTTGAATCCATTTGAATGCCTTTGCCGGTTTCTCGAGTCTACTTAAATTCCTTGTCTTATAAACCTCTTCCTCTGTGTTCAAAGCATTCAGTGTGGTGTTCTCCTTCATTAACACTACTGCCTCACTCTTCTAAGGACTTTTTACATTGATAATTTCTTCATCTCAAAATCTTTAATTTGGTTACATAGTTGTATTTATGACTCCTAGCACAATAGCACTACATGGCACTCAGTAAATACTTAAACTCAAGTAAATGTTAGTTTAATTGGCCCAGTCTATTGATAATCCACTAACTTACTGTAATTCTCCTCTATGCGTATATATAGGATATGGAAATAGTTTTTCGTTTGTTTGTTTTTAATAGATGGAGCAGATGGAATAGGAATCTTTGATTTGTTAGACACAGGAGATGATCTTGACCCTGATATCATTAATATCCTTCCTGCATCTCCAACTGGGTCCCCTGTCCATTCTCCAGGATCTCATTACCCCCATGGAGGTGATACTGGCAAGGTAATAAATATTATAAAAGTTAAGTCTATCTAAGTATGTTTATTAACCTAGTAGTCGTTGGATATAAGAAGTAAAAGACTACCTTTTCCTTGGAAATTCCCAAATAAGTGAAATCCACTGCCTGGAAGTCAATTCTGACTAAATCTTCACAGAACTACCTCTGTGAGTTTCCAAGACTATGTAAATCTTTATCAGAGTGGAAAGACTCACCTTTCTCCCCTGGAGTGACTGGTGATTTCCAACTGCTGACCTTGTAGTTAACGGCCCAACACTTACTCCACCAAGACTCCTCAATAAGAAATGAAACTAACAACAGATTCATGAGCTTGTGTTATATAGGTCTTAGCACCTTGAATTATACTTTATTATAAACGTTTCTAAGTCTGCTTTCCCTGATTTTCTATGTTCTGGACTGCTTGGCATTGTTTCTTTTTGATTTTGTTTTGTTTTTTGGGGGGGGCATCACTGCCCTCTGGTGGTGGGTGTAGGAGGCCCAGCCTTGCTGCTGGATTTGAACCTCCAACTCAGTGGGCCGCAGTCCCACGCACAACCACTACGCCACCGGGGCTCATTGGCATTGGTTCTTTGGTAGTTTTTCCACAACTTCAGTGTTGCTTCTGCTCAATTATAGAACAACAGTATCTCTGAAAATCAGCCTGTGGCTCCAAGATCTGCCATTCAAAAAAAGTTTATGCTAGAGCACATACAGAAATAATTTTCTTGTAAGGATATACGTAGCACAGAACAACGATATCTTTTAAAATGTTCTTAAGATATTTTGTTTTAAGCTTCATTAAGCAACCTACCTTTATATTTCTGTAAAATTATATATAGTGGTTGTTTGATTCATTTTAAAGTATGAAAATACCTTTGCCCTACATTCACTCTTCCCTTATAAACTGACTACATAATGAGATAATTGAAAATCACTAATAATTTTATCTTAATTTTTTAAAGCATATTTTACTTTTAGCAAAATGTCTTCCAATTAGTTATATGGAAGCTTTCATTAAATATAGCCAGCTTTCTAACATTCATCATTGCTTTATAATAATTTTAAGTATCATTCCCAAAATGTAGGACATTTGTTTTTTTGTTTTCTGATTACAGGTAAAGCTGAAATCAATAATATAATGCATAGAACTTAAAAAAATCTATTTCTATATATTAAATAAATACAGGGCTGAGCCCCGGTGGCGTAAGTGATTGAGTGCGGGATTGTGGCCCGTGGGTGGGCTTGGCGGTTCAAATCCAGCAGCGGCTCTCAGGAGCAGCACTGGGTAGCGCCACGACCACCAGAGGCAGCAATGCCCCCCTCCCCCCCCCAAATAAATAAATACAATGACTACACTAATGGTTGAACAACATTTAATAACTGTCCCTATATTGCTGTTATAATGCTTTCAAAATCACCATTAACTGTTTAACCTGTTGCGCTAGATGAACAATGATAAATTGCATCTACTTTTTAGATTGAGGTGGGAGAGATGTTGTCAGGCATTGTTATAAAGGAATATTAAGAAATGTCAGGCCTCCTACTCCCACCACCGGAGAGCAGTGATGTCCCAAAAAAAAAAAAAGAAATGTCTGAAGCATCATTGAATATTATATATTCTCTGAAGGTTTGCACACACACTTTTTTTGGGGGGTGGGGCATCACTACCCTCAGGTGGTGGGAGTAGGAGGCTCAGCCTTTGCTCCGTGTAGCTGGAATCGAACCTCCATCCATGTGGGCCGCAGTCCCGCGCACAACCACTATGCCACCGGGGCTCAGCCCTGCACACACATTTTAAATATGGGCTTAACATTCCAGCAGTGGGGCTGGGCCTCCTACTCCCACCACCGGAGAGCAGTGATGCCCACCAAAAAAAAAAAACATTCTAATACAAGCTTGTTAAACAGTGCATAAAATAATAAACATTATTTTACAGTTATTACTAACTATACTCTTAAGTACAGCTATTTTAAACATATCTTTAATTTGTTTTAAATTAATATACTGATTGCCATTGTCTATTTGAGTATTAACATCTGGTGCCCAGCTATGTCAGTGAACTAACACATTTAAAATTTTATCTTTTTAAGGGTCAAGGTACTGATCGGCTACTTTCAACAGAATCTCATGATGAAGTAACTAATATTCTTCAGCAACCATTGGCCCTTGGTTACTTTGTATCAACTGCCAAAGCGGGTCCATTACCTGACTGGTTCTGGTCAGCATGTCCTCAAGCACAATATCAGTGTCCCCTTTTTCTTAAGGTATTGACATTTTTGTGCTGTTCCTAAACGAATGTTTATTGACAGCTTAAAGTTCTGAGAAATATAGAAGGTTTTTTGAATGAAAGGTAGCTTTTATTGATGTTTGAGTTTTTTTGGGGGGGGGCATCATTATGTTTGAATTTTAATTATTCCTAATTCAAATCTCCTGGGATGCTTGCTCTTAGTGTTCTTAACAGCATATACAGAATATCAGAGCTGGAGAAAATTACAGCACACTGTAATTCCAATGAATAGGAATTATTCTGCATCATTTTAGGATTAAGGAATCATAATCTTTATAACAGTGCTTGATTTTGAGTTTTATTTACTATTGCCTTAAAAATCAATTTTGTGTAATTTGTATTAAAACTGTTGTCATTTTCAATTGATACCATTCTCTGATCCAAAAAGATTTTTCCATCAAAGCAAATTCACTAATAGGTGATATAACTGAGATTGAGATAAACAAGTTAAAATGATAATATACAAATGCTTTACAGAGTTTATGCTGGGCTGAGCCCCAGTGGCGTAACTGGTTGAGTGCAGGACTGCAGCCCACAGGCTTGGCGGTTCAAATCCAGCGGCGGCTCTCAGGGGTGGTACTGGGTAGCGCCCACGACCACCAGAGGCAGTGATGCCCACAAAAAAAAAAAACAAAAAACAGAGTTTATGCTGCTGCTACTACTACAAAATATATAAATCTCTGTATAATTCACTTATATATCCACCAGAAGTTGAGTGTTTTTACTCCATAAATCATGCAAACCTAAATACTTGCTAACTGATTTTTATTTGTAGGTTAAGGATTAGATAGTGTGCTTTACTTTCCTGAGTTTATATTATACTTTAACCTATAAGCTTGTTGCTATGCTTTAGTAGCTTGTTACTGTTAATATTTTCAATTAAACAAAATACAAACAAGATGTTTATCAGAATTGCCTATTAATGTGTATTAGAGAGTGTAAGCCAAGGGATAGTTTTATCAGATGCTTGTCATTCCCCTTTTAATAGATGTGCAGTGTTCTATCCAGAGCTTATCACCAAGACATTCTCAGGGTTTCTATAGAATGTTAGTCTTTACGAGTTTCCACAAACAAAGGCTACTTTGGTCCTTTGGGAAGTGCTGCACGTGCTGTCTGCACTCTATTGTAGTTCAAGGCTCTGTAAAACAGCATTAAATAACAAGTTTACTTAGAAATTCTCAAACTTATTATTATACACAAGAAACGGATTTTATAGCACCTATTTCATGACATTAGTGTCTCAGGGAACATTTTTTTTTAAAGGAAACACTACAAAAAGTCTAAAGAACTATCCAGATTCTTTTCTACTCAATATTTATTTGCAGAGAGGATAGTGTAAAGTGGGCATTCACCCTCAGATACAGTGTAACAAGATTAGGACTTCTGGTTCTGAATTACCAGGTAAGGCATAACTTACCATAACTTTGTTCACCTTTTTTTTTTCTCATACATTCCATTTTAGCTTTATACCATAGGCAATAAATCCACCTAGTATGTTTCTCTTTGTTTGAAAAATAGTGGGTCATTGCCTAAATGATTTACAACCTTTCTGCATTAGGATTTAGAGTACTAGAACTAATTAAATTCATTCATCTATAGACAGTTCAAACATACATATTTTTGGTTATATTTGAGAACTACAACATGAGTTCATATATACAGGTAGATAGATGTATATGTAGATGTATGTGTAATTAGAAAGGAGAGGACAATATACAATAGAATCTAATATACTATCGAATCTTTTACAGTATATAGAATCTCTGCCAACCCAGAATTTCTGCAGTGAACACCACCGCTGTCTTATCACAGCTTTATAACACTATTTTATACATTAAGTTATAAACAAAAGTATTTGCTTGCTTTAATGTGAAGAACAATACCCCATTCCTTTCTCCCACTCTTTATTGCACTGCCTAAATAGGTGTGGCAGTTAGTTGTTACTGAGCCTCCATTATGAAGAAGAATGGACGAAAAAAAGGTAGCAGCACACTGTCTACTTAAAGGGTTCAGCTAAAGGTGACTTTCTGTAAGGTTTATGGCTTATGGCTTCATAAGTAAAATATTAACACTTGCTTCTGAAACTTTGTCAGTGCTAGTTGCCTAGGTTTGTGTGTGGAGCCTAAATGCTATGTAACTTGGGGTATATTGTACTCATTTTAGGTTTTCCTTAAACATGTACAGATGTAATCAAATTAGACAAAAAAAATAACTGGAAATCTTTCCTTAGGATTGTTAAGTGCTTTTAAAAAAAGAGGTAAGATTTGATAAAAATTGCTCATGAATTAAAAATGAATTAAGCAAGGGAAACAAGCATCTTTATCGTGACTTTCATTCATTACATAGGGTTAAAATGTGGTTCATTAAGGAACATGTTGGGAGAGAATAAGGCAAAACCAATAGTTTTGGTCCATTTGGCTGACTGGTTTTCTGTTCATTTTTAGGCCTCTTTGCACCTCCACGTGCCTTCAGTGCAATCTGATGAGCTGCTTCACAGTAAACACTCCCATCCACTTGACTCAAATCAGACTTCAGATGTCCTCAGGTACTGCTCTGTACCATTTGGAGTGTTTCATAGGGATACAATTTGGTCTTTGTGGTTTTTCTTATATGGGGGCAACAAGTTTTATCATGTGTGTCTTTTAGAGCTCTACAAAAATTGTATTCTAAAGGAGTATATTTCTCATGTGTAATCTGCCTTTGAGAATAATTTTTTTGTGGAGGGGGCATCACTGCCCTCTGGTGGGAGTGGGAGGCCCAGCCTGCTCCTGAAGAGCTGCTGCTGGATTTGAACCGCCAAGCCAGTGGGCCACAGTCCCGTGCACAACCACTACGTCACCGGGGCTCAGCCCCAAGAATAAATTTTTTTTTTTTTCTGGCATCACTGCTCTCCGGTGGTGGGAGTAGGAGGCCCAGCCCCAATGCTGGAATTGAACCTCCGTCCCAGTGGGCCGCAGTCCTGCGCACAACCACTGCGCCACCGGGGCTCAGCCCAAGAATAATTTTTTTTTTGTTTTGTTTTTTGCCAGTGGGCTGCAGTCCGCGCACAACCACTATGCCACCGGGGCTCAGCCCTCCGCTCACTTTTTAAAAGTGACTTTAAATCTTAGATAACTAATTAGGAACTGCTTCCAAATTTTATAATTTAGATAACCATGATTTACATAATTTATTTGCTTTTTTTCTTAGGTTTGTTTTGGAACAGTATAATGCACTCTCCTGGCTAACCTGTGATCCTGCAATCCAGGACAGACGCTCATGTCTCCCAATTCATTTTGTGGTGCTGAATCAGTTATATAACTTTATCATGAATATGCTGTGATCATCATTTGATGGAACTGTGCAAGAAAAGAACAAGGATAAAGGCTATTTCACTGCAGGATTAAGTTGCAATTACCTTCTCAGTGAAAGTCATTTGTGATGGGGGCTAATTCTTGTTACTTCAACAAATATTGTTTTGACTTGGGGAGGGGGTGGGGGGCTACAGTCCTGCTATTTTTCATTGATTATACCGAACACTTTAGGATGACAAGTGATCATACAAAACGTATTATAACATTTTCGTAGCAAAAATTAACCTTTTTTTCCAGTCACAGTATTTGTGAAAAGTAATGAGCCATAGTACCCAGTCATGTTAAATGAATATTAAAAGCATGGAAAGGAAACACGAGGAACAATGAATTTCAACTTATGGCTTCAGAACATCAAGATGTTCTTGTATTGGATTATAGTACCTAGTATTCAAAAATGCCTGCATCTCTTATTTATTGTAAGTTTTTAAATGTAAAATTGTCTTATATTTCTTAACCTCTTTTATAAAAATTTTCCTAGAAGGTTTATACTGCCTTCTTGCTTTAAAGCAATTGGTCTAAAATATATGTAATCGTCTTAATTAAAAAGTTGCAGTAGGGTTGCTTTTAGAGTATTATTTTTTTGTAAGGGGTGGGTGGGACAGTAAATTTGTATTGTCTCAATGTACAGTTTAATGGGGCTAGAGAGGGAATAATGCCCATACCATTGTGTGTGGAGGATTTACAGCTAAGCTGTAGTTGCAGAGTACATGTACAGTAATGAAGTTCACTGTGTTTATAAATTGAAAAGGTACCGGGTCTTACAACATTTTATATATCACATCTTTACAGAATAACATGATGGCAATATATAAGTGATATTGTTAGGTGGTTTAACTTAGAATAAAATGAGAATTCTTCAGTTATATTTTGTACTATGATTTAGGGCTATGACTAATATTTCAGGCCATTTCCAGTGAAAGAAACTTAGTTTTACAAGAAAAACATTTGCTACTGAATGCTTAAACTAATTTTGGTGTTTAATGTTACATGCTTAAATGTTTTTCAGTTTCAACAGCGGCACATCTAGGCATGGGAATATTATTAAGAAATTTATCTTCTGGATCTACTATAAGGTTGAAATTTAGCCCAGCTCTAGGCATTTTACAAATTATTTTAAGAGAAGTCACTCTTGATTGTTTGACTTTTTTTTTTTTTTTTAAATTAAAGATTGGGAATGTGAGTGTGTGTGAATGTGTATAAGTGTGAATGTGTGCAATCAAACTGTGGTGTAAATAGATTCTCGGTGAATTCTGGTATTCAAACTCTATTCCACTAGTGAAAGAACCATTTTCTAAACTTAACCTGTACCCCTTTGTCTTTTTTATTTATTTAATTTTCTTGGTTTGGAGATGGTAGTCCCAAACACCAGAGTCTGTACTTTTCTATCATACAGCTCAGATTAAAGGAGGCATATGCCAAGGAGGTTCTCACCTCCCTAAAGAAGGGACTTGAATTTTAGGGACTTTAATTCACCTCTTCCTTCAATCCAACTTTTCCCCTTCTTGTTTGCACATGCCAAGATAACTGCTTTTATGCAGGCTTTACCCCTTGAAAAATTCTTCCTTCAGAGCCAAGTTAGCCTCCTAACTGTGTTGGCTGACTTGAATTCACAGTCACCAAGTCCTACCTACCTTTCTTGGAAGCAGTCCAACAAAATTCCTGTTTGTACATTCACTAATTCTCCACAAGGACAAAATTAATGGTATTTACAAAACTCTTTAATTTTTTTTTCTTACTGAAACTTATTTTGTGAATACTCTATGTGTAGCTTAAATATCACTTTCTTATGAATAATATAACTTCAAATTGTATATATAAAAACAATAGCAAGTCTTGTTTTTCTATGAAAACAATTGGTGGCAAAGGTTTCCAATTATTCTTTAATAATGCAATCCCAATGGTCAGCATACTTTGATATAAAATTAGAGATCACATCTCTGCTTTTGTTTTTAAATTATATGAACACACCACAGATTATGTCGGCATGTTTTCTTTATTTTTAACAAACAAAATACTTGTCTGAGATTTGAGGGAAAAGATGCTTTTTTCAACTTTCTAAAAGGGTATTCATTTTTATAAACTTAGCTCAATGGTGACTTTAAAAGTTATATTCTTGATTATTTAAAATGGTTAGCCTATAGTAACTACATTTCAGTTTGAAAATAAGTTTTAAAAAATTATTCTGACAGTATGTTTTATATAGAGCCATAAAAAGGGAACCCAATATATAATTCCTTTTTATCTGGGAATCAGGGAATATTTCCCAAATATACAGGATTACTAATAAGGTTGTTTTTCCTCCCTTCACATATCAGTTAATAACTCAAAATTGAAAATTCTTAAAATAGCCATTAGAAAAAGTCAGGAGACTTCAGAAAAAAACAAACACCTTTTTTATAGGATGATGGATCTGATTTACCAGTGTACTGTCACAGACAAGAGTAGTTTTGTTTCATTTAAATAGGCATCAAAATATTGTTTTTGCAGCAGATCACCAACACCTTGATTTCTTTGTTACAGAGCTAGTCTATTTTCTGTGCAGTTTTCCATGAAGCAGGGTGGAAGTTCAGTATTTTGGCATTTGGAATGATTAGTTATATGATGTCTGCTTCCAGCCAGTGAGAAACATCTAGCCATACCTTTCTTATGCAAGCCATTCAGTTATCAGGACTGTGAATGAACACTGTATGAATAAATTTCTGTACACCTTATTGTTTGGCCAGAAGGCCACCAAGTGTACTTATATGTAATCCTTAAATTTTAAAGTAGCTGTAATTTTTAAATCTTTCTTAACTTTTCTTAAACCACTAAAATTAAGCTCTTACTACTTAGTCAACTACCCTCAGCTGTATTCGTACTCAGTTGTCAGTATGGCACAGATTACTGTATTAAAATATTCTCCTTTCGTCTTCATATTTACCTGCTGAGGTAATTTTCTAACTTAATGTGTTACTACAAAGATTTGCAGATCTTTAATCAAGCACTATGTTAATACTGTAATATCAAAATACTATGTTGCATTATTTAAAATGTTCAAATTGAATAGATTAAAAGGAAGTTTTTAAATGCTGTTGCATCATATAATTTGCTACTCATCCACTATGGCATCGCATATTAGTCTATTAATACACTTAATGTTGCATGAGTGATGTTTTGGTCTGGGTTTCCTCTTAAGACTTTAGTTTGTCTAAATTAAGGAAAATATTTTTGACATTCTTTTAATTTTGCTCCCATCCCCCACAATCAGCTGGAAATCTTAACCCTTTGGTTTTTCTTGGTGTTTTAATGGGCCCAGAACTGTGGTTTAAAATTTTATATATGTATTTTCATTTTTGTGGAGTATTAAACAACTGGATTTGGGACCTAAAATACTCCTCAGGTTGATGTGTTCATGAAATCTTAAAACAGCTTTAGTTCTCAAAGTAAACTGGATTTGTGGACCTTAAAGTTACTGAGTTTAAACTATAAATCGTAACATCATTACTGGACATGTCAGCATCAACCCTCTCAGAATGTCTTGGTCACTTTATGAAGGGGCCTTTTAAAGTTGTTTAGCAGTGACATTTAATATGGTCCAATTGCTTTTTCTTAACATGACAAAAATGAATAAGGAACAAACACTATTGCTGCCGAATGCCATAACACTGAGTTGTACAGATTGTGATTGAGGAAATGAAAAGGTTTATACTTTTTAAAAAAAAAACAAGAAAAAAAAACAAAAAGCAAAACTTCAAATGGAATAAATTATTCATGAAGCCTTCATTGTGGTGTCTTATTCTGTTGAAAATATTTCCATGGTATGTATTGCAAAATTAGTAGCCTTATCATTTTTATGTCATTCATAACAAGGAAAAGCCAACCTAGATACTGACTAAACAGCTTTTAACTTGTCTACGTAAAGTATTTAAAAAGAATATTCATATATCAACATGTAGGGTAATTGTATATGTGTGTATATACCTTTAACTATATATACGTGTATATACGTATATGTATAGGTGTATATAGATATACAAATCCCATTTAAGATGATGAATTTGATATGTTTCCTAATGCTACTATCATATATTTAGAATTTAGCTATGTCCTTTTTTAATTTCATTGCATAGAGTTTGAAGCATAAAGAAATGTTCAGATGTAAGCAATCTATCCCACAAAGCTCTATTTTCTGGAAGCAGCCATTTAAAATATTTCTGTCCAGATTTAAAATGAATAAGGATATAACTGAAAATGTGTGGTCATTTTCAAATAGTTGCTGTCAACAAATTTTTTATATAACAATTCTTTAAAAAAGGAAGTATATGTTGTTGAAACTGCCTACCGTAAAATATTTTCTGTATTACAGTTTACATGATCTCTGATTTGTTTTTACTATAGTATTATGTATGACTAAAAACTATGCAATTCAAGCTTTTTTTGGTATTCACTTCTTGCACGACTACACAGATTTTTATATTTGTAGTTTTCAGTATTGAAAACATGGGTCTGAATAATCCTATTGAATGCTTTACTGAAAGAAATGAACTTTTCTATAAAAGCATATCAGATGCTTGTTTGTACTATGCATTAAGGTATTGGTACACTTTCAGAATTCGAGCCACTTAGAGATAGATGTATTTGCTACCTTGAGCAAATAACAGTTTTTACATTGTGGCCAAGTACACTCCAGCATGGTGAATCCCAAGACCTGAAATCGAAAGCTTAAATTTTTTACTGGTGAGTCCATTCCCTGATAATCTTTTCTTGCAAAATTTCCTGCCAGAGTTGTACGTGTGAAGTCTTTGAAAGAACTATATTATAAGAGGTAAAAGCATGTGAAATATGAACATTTTGAAATGTTCTAGAAGGAATTAATAAATTGCACATGGAAATTATTTTGACCTCTTGGTATCAGTAGCATATTATTTATGACTAAATGTATGTATTTGTTAATTAAATTGAAGTGACTTGAAACAATTGCAGCTTATTACTCTAGATAAACTTTTTTTTGGCAAATTTTTTTTGTTTGTTTGTTTTGGGGTTTGTTTTTTTTTGACATCACTGCCCTCTGGTGGTCGTGGGAGATAAACTTTTTTTAATCACTTTAGAAAAAATGCTGTATATTCCAGTTTTTGTCTTGTTTTCTGTTTAGTCATTTTATGGTCAAAATATGTCTGATAGAAATTCTTAGAAAATACTTTGGAAATATGGTGATAGATATTCAGTCTAGTGGCAAACAGTCCATTTCAAGATAAAATTAGAAATACAGTGTGACCCATAGTCAAACTATTTGATGTAAATGGTCTTTGAAAAATAGATTCTAGGGAATCATGGACATTAGATAGAGACCATCTTGTCTTTCAGCATTTTAAATGAAATCCAGGTTTTGTTTAACAAAGCATTAAAGGAAATTTTACTGTTAACTAGTTATGATAAGTCAATGCTTTTTAACCCAAGAGAATATGATGTCAAAGTATAGCAACCCAAGGACACTAGGTTATTTTTAATAACCCACATAATAAAAAGCAAAGAAGAAAGGGAGCTTGTTTTTAGCATATAATCAAAGATAAGTTTAACTGTTTGTGTTCCTGAAGTTTCAGTTTTGTTAGGAATAAATATTCTTTTTCATCACCTTCCTGTAGATATTCTAGAATTTTCAAACATGATTAAAAATTTTCACATTCCTCAGTCTTGTAGCACTAACCAGAGATTTTGCTTGTCATTAATAGAAATTACTAACGTTTAAAGAGTGGTGTCCCACCATCCACACTCTAGAGTGTGTCAAGAGTAACTTCTCTGGAGCCTCTCTGAAAGTGCAATGTTCTCAGTTGAAGAAATGATTATTTTCAATAGAATGCCTAATCTAGTCAAAGGGTGGAGGAGACTTGGGTAGATAGGTGGTTTGTGAGAGAAATTTTCTAGCAAGAGAATACCAAAGAGAAAATTTTATAATACATAGGAACCACAGGGTAAAAAGAATGGGGGCATTCAAATTGGAAGAGTTGGAAGAAAATGTATAGCGTGAAGGATTTGGGAAACAAATAGTCAAACTGAATACAATGAGGTAGGATGTGGCAGAAATCCTGGCTAGAGAAACTAAAACTCAATGCCAGAGTCAATGCATAAAGACCCTATAGAACAGGATAGAACTGCTCTTGTTTCAAAGCCTGTAGCATGAGAGGAGAAAACTTCATAGCAGCCAGTTCATGTAAGATTCTTGAGTACCATCTTAAAGAAATTAAACTTGGGAAAAAAAAATAAACTTTGTTTCGAACCAGGGAAATTTTAGTGGTTGTACTGATTGGTTAAACTGTTAGACCTAGAGAAGAAGGATTGCTACAGCAATGTTAATCAAGAGGATCTAATGATCCACTATAGAATTATGGCTGGGGACTGAGCCCCGGTGGCATAGTGGTTGTGCGCGGGACTGCGGCCCACTGGGTGGAGGTTCAATTCCCGCTCCACAGAAGCAAAGGCTGGCCCTCCTCCTCCCACCACCAGGGCAGTGATGCCTTAAAAATAAATAAATAAATAAATTTTAAAAAATTCAAAAAAAAATTATGGCTGGGGCTGAGCCCTGGTGTAGTAGTGGTTGTGCGCGGGACCAGCAGGGGGGCTGGGCCTCCTACTCCCACCATCGGAGAGCATTGATGCCCGCTCCCCCCCCCAAAAAAAAAAATTATGGCTGGAAGTTTTTGTTTTTTTTGGGGGGGGGGGGGCGGGCATCACTGCCTCTGGTGGTCGTGGGCACTACCCAGTGCTGCTCTTGAGAGCTGCTGCTGCTGGATTTGAACTGCCAAGCCCGCGGGCCGCAGCCCCACACTCAACCACTTAGGCCACCGGAGCTCAGCCCATGTCTGGAAGATTTTTATTCAATATTTTATCTAGACATAAAGATAAAACCTTGGCCCAAACCAGATAGCCAGTAAGAAGAGTCAAAAAGATAGGCACCAGAGAGTAGTATTTTCAGGATACTATAGCTATAAAAAAACCTCCAAAACCAAATGCACTATCATTCAGTGAATGTCGACTGAACTGGCAACCTTGTAGGCTTCCCAAAACTGCTTGCCAGGAGCAAAACACCACTCTGTCTTGCAAACCGACTGGTGGTTTTGAACTGCTGACCACGTTAATCACAGACCAACCCAACCACTACACCAGCAGGGCTTCCAAATGCTCCATGTTGATCACCATGCTACTCTGGTAGCTGGTGTGTTGCTGTGATACTAGAAGCTAGGGCAGTAGTGTCTTAAATGACATCAGGGGCACCCATGGTGACTAGGTTTCAGCAGAGCTTACAGACGAAAGAGAAGGTAACTATTCTTGGATCAGCCACCGAAAACCTTGTGAATAGTAGCAAAACATTGCCAGGCGTAGTACTAGAAAATGAGCCTCTAAATTGGAACACAATATGACTGAAGAAGAGCTGTCTCAAAGTGGAGAGGACCTTGATTAAAAAAAAGGGTAAGGCTTTGGGGACCTTCACTAGCTGAAGGGGCATGACTCAAAATAACCAGTGCAAGCTTCCATTAATATTTAGAACATGGGGTGCGTGAAGTATGGGTCTAGGAAATCAGTTGTAAAAAATGAAATGGCCATATAGAGCAATATCCTAGGCACAAGTGTTCTAAAATGGAATGGTATTACCCATTTTAAGTCCAATAATCGTGGATTACTATGCCAGGAATGACAGGGAAGTCCAGTTAGTACAACTATTCAAATTTATTCACTAACTACAGTTGAATACATTGAATTTTACCAGTATGTCTCAAATTGGTTAAACATGCAATCAAGATGCATTGATAATTGCCGTTGGAATGCAAAAGTTAGAAATGGAAAGGATCAGTATCGCAAAATATCCTGCTGAGAGAAACAAAGCTGAGAATTGTATGATCAAATTTTGCAAGACAAGGGACTTAATTTCTAATCTTTTCAGCCACATAATGGTATCTATAAACATGGACCTTGCCAGATGGAATTCACAGGAAACAACCAAGCCTGTGGGAAGGGGTAATCAAGAAACAATATCACCCAGAACATGGGCAGGGTCTGATTGCGGAGCAGACCAACTTGATTGCTCTTTTGTTAAAGTAGACCAAAATAGTTCATGAGCAAAATACAACCTTGACTATTGAGCTAGGTTTAGAAAGTATCACAAGAACAGAGTTAATTCAATGGACATTTAATAACGGAAAACCTAATAGGAAACATCAAGAACATCATACAGGAAGAAAGCAGAAGGACATTAAACAACTCTTTGCCACTGAGTTGATTCCAACTCATAGTGACCTTGAAGGCCATCATAGAACTGCCTCAGTGTTTTGAGACAATCTTTACAGGACTAGAAAAACTCCTATTTCTTCCTCACAGCAGTTGGTGGTTCTGAACTGCTGACCTTAAAAGTTTAGTAACCTAGTGTGCAACCCACTATATTACTAAAGAACAAGCTTGCTGATATCGAGTCAATGCCAATGCCGACTCAGTGGCCCTATAACTGACTGCGCAGTAGGAGAAAAACCCATCTTTCTCTTGAGATGCAACACGGTACTCTTAAATAAGAGACAAGAAAAGGGGCTGAGCCCCGGTGGCGTAGTGGTTGTGCGCGGGACTGCGGCCCACTGGGACGGAGGTTCAATTCCAGCAGTGGGGCTGGGCCTCCTACTCCCACCACCGGAGAGCAGTGATGCCCAAAAATTTAAAAAAAAAAAAGAATGGAAGGGATCACAGAGTCACTGTCTTAAAAATAATTTGTTCACGTGCAACATTTCACAATGCATCTGATCAAGAACCAAGTTCTATGGAAAGTATTCATGAAAAACAAGTCTCCAGGAGTTGATAGAAAACCAACTGAAATATTCTAACAAACTGATGGCGCACTGGCAGCACTCGCTGTATGCCAACAAATTTAGAAGACCATTTTCTGGCCAACCAACTGGAAAAGATAGTATTTGTGGTCATTCCAAAGAAAGATGATGCAACAGACTGGAAATTAATGAACATTATCAATAACGATTGTAAAATATTGAAGATAATCCAAAATGACTGCATAAGTATTTCAAGGAGGAGCTACTAGAAATATCAGCTGAATTTAGATGAAGGTGTGGCAGGAAGGATATCATTGCTGACTGACGTTGGATGGATCTTAGCTGAAAGCAGAGAATACCAGAAAGATATTTAGCTGTGTTTTATTAACTGAAGGTATTCAACTACATGGATTATAAATTATGGTTATCATTCAGAAGAATGGAAATTCCAGAACACTTAATTAGGGAACCTGTACATAGGCCAAGAAACAGTCATTTGAATGGCCCAAGGGCATAAAATCAAGAAAGGTGTGTATCGGGGTTGTATACCCTGATATCAGGTTGTTCAGCATACTTCATCTATATGCTCAGCAAACAATCTGAGAAGATGGGCTGTATGAAGACGAGCACAGGATCAGAATTTGGGGGGAGGTTTATTAACAAACTGCCACTGCAGATAACACCGCCTTGCTAGCTAAAAGCAAAGAGGACTTGAAACACTTGGTGATGGAAATAAAAGACTACACCCTTCAGGGTCAGTTACAATTCAACGTAAAGAAATCTGAGTCTTCAAAACTTGACCAATAGACCACATCATAATAAATGGAGAAAAGATAGAAGTTGTGGAAGAATTTAACTACTAGGATCAACAATCATGAAAGTAACAGACAAATTGTTTTGAGAATGAGAGGGCAACGAATGTACAAATGTGCTTGACATACAATGGATATATGTATGGATTGTGGTAAGAGTTGTATGAGGCCCCAATAAAATGATTTTTTTTTTTAAGTGTTAAAGGGGGAGCTGAGCCCCGGTGGCGTAGTGGTTGTGCGCGGGACTGCGGCCCACTGGGACGGAGGTTCAATTCCCGCTCACAGGAGCAAAGGCTGAGCCTCCTAATCCCACCACCAGGGCAGTGATGCCTAAAAAAACAAAAAAAAAGTGTTAAAGGGTTAAAATTTCATGTTGAGGACTAATATTGACCTGATTGAATCCATGGTATTTTCAATTGTTCATATGTATGTGAAAGTTGGACAATGAAAAAGGATGACCACACAAGAACTGATGCACTCGAATTATGGCATTGATGAATATTAAAAGTACCATGAATTGCCAGAAGAACAAGCAAATCTGTCTTGAGGTACAACCAAAATGCTCCTAGAAGCAAGAATATTGAGACTTCACTTCGGACATGGTATTACGAGAAACCAGTCCCTGGCACAGTAGTTGTGTGCGGGACTGTGGCCCACTGGGTTGGCGGTTCAAATCCAGCAGCGGCTCTCCAGGAGCAAGGCTGGGCCTCCTCCCACCAGAGGGCAGCGATGCCCCCCCCCTTCAAAAAACAGTATTAGGTTTAGGTCTAATTTAGGTCTAATTTCTCCAGGCTCATGTACTTAGCAACAATCTACACAAAAGTTAATGTACATGAATCATATTCTCTCTTCCCCTAGTCTGGATGAAAGATAATTAAAATGGAAAAGAGCACATCAAAGCAAGTTATTCAGAAGGAAAAGGATTATACAGGAGGGGTTCTTGTGTTTCAACAGAAGCAAAATACAGAAATTACATTTTTCTTCATTTCTAAGATAGCACTCAAAACTTATGGCCATTGAGACAGTTCTTGACTCACACCCACCCTGTATGATAGTAGAACTACCCTTTTGGGTTTCTCAGGCAATAAATCTTAGAGGACCAGAAAGCTTCATCTTTCTCCATGAAGCAACTGGTGGGTTCAAACTGCTTGGGTTAGCAGCCCAAGCATTACCCCAATGTCCCCAGTGTTCAGTAATTTTCCAATGTCATCAAATGAAATTTAACATACAGTGGTAACGAGAGATTTAAAATGTGAAAAGAAGTTATAGAATTGATGAGCTAAATCTCTGTGTGGCAAGAAATGGCAATGGGGTTCAATTCCACATCAGCCATGAAATTTATCCCAACTTTGTTCTAATCATGAAAAAATGCACCCTACGGCTTTGATAACCAGAGGCTCTGTGATTTATAAGCAACCTAATATTAGAGCTGATTTATAAGATTGTTTACCTTTTGCGCTTTAGTGTTTTTTTTTTTTGGGGGGGGGGCATCACGGCCCTCTGGTGGCAATAGGAGACCCAGCCTTGCTCCTGGAGAGCTGCTGCTGGATTTGAACCACCAACCCAGTGGGGTGCAGTCCAACACACAACCACTATGCCACCAGGGCTCAGTCCAGAGTTACAGTTTTTAAAACATTTTACTGGGGGCTTGTACATCGCTTATCACAATCCATACATACATATATTGTGCCATGCACCTTCGCATGCCCACTGTCATCATTCTCAAATGATCTGCTTTTCCACCTGACCCCTTGACATCAGCTTTTCATTCCTTCCCACCTGCTTCCCCCTCCCCCACCAACCTTTGATATTTCATAGATTATTAGTTTGTCATGTCCTATACTGCCTGATGACTCCCCTTGCCCCCTCCTCCGCTGTCTGTCCTCCAGATAGGTTATGTGTAGATCCTTATAATCGGGTCCCCCTCTCCACCCTACCTTCCTTCCACCCCTCTATCGTTTTTAAATTGATTTTCCTGTATAAGGGTCTATAGGTGATACTTGCCCATTGTCTACTAACTTAACATTGTTAGATTGGTGGTTTGAAAAGAACCACAGAAGGAAGACTTGATCTGCAAGGAAATCCACTGGTAAAATTCTGCTCTTTAACACCTAAGAGTTGTCACCAATCAGAACCAACTAGATATCAATAGGGGTAGAAAGAGTCGGGCAGCAGACTACAAGGCTCATACTAGGTTGTCTGTGTTCTGTGTACCCAATCCACTGCTGTCATCTGGTTCCCACTTGCATACAAGGTTCCCAAGGCTGTAAATCTTTTCTTTTTTTCTTTTTTTTTTTTGGGGGGGGGGCAGGCATCACTGCTCTCCGGCGGTGGGAGTAGGAGGCCCAGCCCCACTGCTGGAATTCAACCTCCGTCCCAGTGGGCCCGCCCAAGGCTATAAATCTTTACAGGAGCACAAAGCCTCATCTTTCCCTTGCAGAACAGCTGGTGAGTTTGAACCTTCAACCTGTGGTTAACATTCTGATGCTTACCCTTCAGCATGACCAGGTCTTCTGCATGGTATAGTTGATAGTCTTCGTCACATTATTCCAAGAACCATAAATTATTTTCCCATCGTATTTATTGTCCAGCTTTCCCAAACATAAGGCTTACAGCCATTGAATGACTGTGAGTCAATACCAACTCATGATAGACCTGCCCCTAGTTTCCAAAAATGTCACTCTTTCAGGGAGTAGACACCTCTTCTCCCATGCAGCAGCTGGTGATTTCGAAATGTTGACTTCACGGGGTGAAGCCTAACGCATAAGCCATGACACCAGAGTCCCTGAAAAGATCGTGGCTTAGCTTTCAAAATGGCATCCTTGCCTGTCAGGAAACATCTTGCAGAGCAGAATTGCTCACTGCACTTTGTTAGATTTTCCAACTGTTGCTTCAGGATATTGATTTCAGAACAATGAAAAATGACAGCTTTCACCAATTCCATCTTTTTACATTTATCATAATGCTTGTTATGTGTTGTAAGGATTTTTTGGTGAGATGTAATCCATACTGAAAGTTGCAGCATTTGGTTTTCATCAGGTGCTCTAAGCTCTGTGTTCCCGGCAAAGGTTACTTTCACTGTCACATATGTTAACTGTACCTATAATCTTGGAACTCTGAGTGAATAATAAATGAAACGAGTTGAAGGCTATTAATCTTCTAAGTGAAAATCGCTTTACAAAGTGTACATGAAAGTTATATGTTGAAAATTATTATTTTCTCCTTTAGAGTTTTGAAAAAAAGATATGCTGGCTAACACCGTTATATCAGTTAAGCTTAATTTTTATCCTGTCATAGGCAAATTGAACGATCTATATAGAATTAAAATGAGCACTAGATTATAAACTCCACGAGGGCAGGAACTGGGGTTTATGGATCCCCAGTGCCTGGGATATGTGATGCAGGAGGAAACTTTCCCAGGCAGGTCTAGGCGCTGCAGCGGGGAGCCGTGCGCGGTGCGGGCTCTGCGGGTCCACAGGCGGCCGCCGCTGCTGTCCAACAAGTCTCAGCTCGCTCCTGGTGGCATGGAGAGCAGCTGGACAGGCCGAAGCCACGCCTCCAGGGCGAGCCACGGGCAGGGGCCTCGGGGACGCCGCTGGCCAAGCCCCTCCTGCTGCTCCTCAAGAGGAAGGTCGCTCTCTGGCAGCAGGATACGTCCTGCTCCGTAACTGTCAATCCGGGAGGAGCGTGCCAGGCAGCCTCCAACCCAGCCTGCCTGTAGGAATTGGAAAGGGGCTTCTTTGATGAAGAGGAGGCGTGTTGCCAGGCGCAGGACCCGCTCCCCGACAGCCAGCAGGGGCCAGGGGGCGGCCCCGGGGACAGTGCTGCGGGTCTGTCTGGGCCCGGCCCAGCAGCGACTGCATCCTGGAGTCCAGCCAGGTGCAACCCCTTCTGGCTGGCCTCTCACCGGGGCACGCTTCTCCTCTTGCAGGCACTCCTTTCAGGTTCCCTCTGTGCTGCTCCAGCCGGGGGCCTGTGAGCTGGACTCTGCCTGGTGGACTAGGGAGCAGGCCTTCCCCATCAACCCGAGGGGGCCGTCTGTGATGCTGGGCGGCCTGCCTCTCGGCCCGCTGTCTGTGATTGTCTCTTGCTGCAGTCGTCTGATAGCCTGAGGAGAGTCTCCCTAACCTGCCTTAGAGGGTGGTTCACCAGGGTGGTTATTGTGTCTGATCCTGACAACTGGTAGGGCACCTCAGGGCCTGTCTCAAGGTTGAAATGTATGAAAAGTAGTATTTCACGGTGACCTTTTCCTCAGGACCTTTTTGCTACTTTTTTTTTTCGGGGGTGGGGGTGGGGGGGAATCACTGCTCTCCGGTGGTGGGAGGAGGAGGCCCAGCCCCACTGCTGGAATTGAACCTCCGTCCCAGTGGGCCGCAGTCCCGCGCGCAACCACTACGCCACCGGGGCTCAGCCCTCTTGCTACTTACTTATCTATTATTAAAAGATCGTTTTGTTGGGGGATCTTACAACTATAACAATCCATACTTCAACTGTATCAAGCATACTTGTACATATGTTGTACATAGGTTTCATTCTTTTCTGGACATTCACTTCCTATTGAGCCCTTGGTATCAGCTCCGCCCCCCTCCCTCCTTTATGACCCCCTTGATCAATTATAAAGTATGTTCTTCACATCTTACACTGCCTGCCATCTCCCTTCCCCCACGGTTTCTGTTATTCCCTTCCCTGGGATAGGTTCCCCCTACTCTTCTGGTATGTGACTCCCACCTGATCCTGGATGCCTTATGTATTATTATTTAAATGAGCTTCCAAGTCACACTGTTCAGCTGTACTTATTTGCAAGCCGCATTACTAACTGTCCAAGCAAATCAGGGAAGGCTCTGGGCTGAAGAAGTAAACATTTCAGATCAGACCAGTCAACGGTTTCCCCCTCAATACACTGGAAACTTGAGATCACTCTGTCCATCAGGGATAAGTAGGTGGAAAGCAGAAATGTTGAATGAAAAAAGCTGAGGAAGGGCTGAGCCCCGGTGGCGTAGTGGTTGTGCGCGGGACTGCGGCCCACTGGGACGGAGGTTCAATTCCAGCAGTGGGGCTGGGCCTCCTACTCCCACCACCGGAGAGCAGTGATGCACCCCCCCCAAAAAAAAGAAAAAAGCTGAGGAAGCCAATTTTTTTTTTATCATGGTAAAATGGTTATTTTTGTTTGTTTTTTAAAGATTCTGATGTAAACTAGTATGTTTTGGATGTAAACAATCCTCTGCATAAACAAATGGTTACCTTAAGCCTTAATATAGTTATTAAACTACTCTATAGGCTAAAATTATTAAAAAGAATGAGAAACTTTTTTTTTTTTTTTTTTAGTTTTTTTTTTTTGGGGGGGCATCACTGCCCTCAGGTGGTGGGAGTAGGAGGCCCGGCCTTTGCTCCGTGGAGCTGGAATCGAACCTTCATCCCAGTGGGCCGCAGTCCCGCGCACAACCCCTACGCCACCGGGGCTCAGCCCAAGAATGAGAAACTTTTGAAGAAATGTGAAAAAAATTTTGTTTTGTTTTTTTTTGGTTGTATGGTCTGTAAAATTGAAATGATTAAAAGAATTCAAAAGTTCACAGACTAGGAAGTGTTTTTTGTGAAAATCTATGCACGCCTTTCAAACATCCTTTGCACCACAATGAACATACTGTGGTGTAGAGGAAGCCGTGGACTAGGCCTTGGGCTGTCCCCCCACACAAGCAGGTCGATCATTCAAACCCTCCAAGAGTTCCACTGGAGAGAGATGAAGCAATCTGCCCCGGAAAGTCACCCTCTCAGAAGCCCTAGATAGGATAACTGAGAGTCTAAATCAACCTGGTTTCAATGCACGTTTAGGAGTAAGGTTGAAAGAATGGTGATGTGATGGATGCTTTATGAAAAGTTCACGGGGACAACGCCCTAAAGAGATCAGCATTTCAAGAAGGGATGAGAAGATGTTCACTCTGAAGTCCACAGCAGCAGATCATCGACATCAGTTTTTGAGGAAGCAATCTTGTTCCTATGCTAATGCAGAGGAATGGCAAGAGCAACCGCCAAGCCAACACCCTCACCCTCTCATTGCCTCAGCTGAAGTGATGCTGACTAAAAAGCTTGAGCAACATTTCCACGGCCCCCAAATTGCTGTGCCATGATCAGCTTCAGAACAGAGCAGGGCTTTAAAGAAGTGGGATCAGGATCCTGAGGCATTTCTTTGAAGAACTGTACTAGAGGATGGAACAGGGCTTTAGCTGCTCAATCGCAAGACAAAACAATGGCGACCAAGAGGTGGGAGTGGCTAAAAGTGCAAGTCAACATGGCGCGGCAACAGTTTCGGTGGATGCTGAAGGCATTTCCTTGACTTTCGGGAGAACCAAATAAGAAAGCATCCCTTATTACAAGCGTGTTTGCTTTTTCTTTGACAAAGTTAAAGTTTTAGCAGAAAGACTCCCGGAGAAACGTCACCAGAGTACTTCTCCTGTTCATTCCTCTCATTAAACAAGAATAATTGAATGAGAATTTGTATGAGAAACCATTAGTCCCAATTTGGCTCCTCTGATTTCTTTTTATTTCCCAAACTTACACACACACACTTTAAAGGGCACTACTTTTCCTTCACTTAATTAGGTAAAAAAGCATGATGGACATGGCTAAATTGACAGGACCCTGGGTTCTTTGGCAATAGAACATATGGTCTCATTGCTTACGAAAGTGCCTTGATCTTGATGGGACTTATGTTGAGAAATAAAGCTTTTATACAGATACACCTTTTCATATCATTAGAAGTTTTTTTTGTTTTTTGTTTATCACTGCCCTCTGGTGGTGGGAGTAGGAGGCCCAGCCTTTGCTCCAGTGGGGCCACTGCTGGAATTGAACCTCCATCTCAGTTGGCCGCAATCCCGCACTCAACCACTACGCCACCGGGGCTCAGCCCTCATTAGAAGTTTTAAAACTATTATGTAGTGCTGAGCCCCGGTGGCATAGTGGTTGAGTGCGGGACTGCGGCGCACAGGCTTGGCAGTTCAAAGCCAGCACCAGCAAGGCTGGACCTCCCACTCCCACCAGAGGATAGTAATGCCAAAAGAGAGAGGAAACTGCTTTGTAAGGGAAAGTTTTACAGAGAAGTAGATTAGTTGGTTTGGTTTTTTTGGGGGGGCATCACTGCTCTCCAGTGGTGGGAGGAGGAGGCCCAGCCTCACTACTGGAATTGAACCTCCGTCCCAGTGGGCCGCAGTCCCGCGCACAACCACTACGCCACCGGGACTCAGCCAATGATTAGTTTTTACATTCAACAATTCTCACACTCTTTTGTGGGGGGGTCAACACCTCAAGTGCAATATCCACAATATTTTAATTTCATTTTTCTATAAACTTTCCTGAAGCCCACTTGTATTTTTGGCAGCTAGTAGGTACTCGAAACTGAATGTTACTACAGATTGACAGAAAAGTTTTACTGAAGCAAAGGAGTTGCCAGTTTCACATGTGCAAAAAAAAAAAGGAACAATAAGCATTATTTTATAATCAACTGTGAGATATCAGAATAGTGTTTAGCTCTGGAAGGCTATTGGCTGAGGAGCAGAAGGAAACGTCTAGTCTTTCTGAAAGAACACACACGTCAGATGTTTTCCTGGTGTATGAAGAGAGTTTGCACTCAGCCTAGACGGAGTGATGCCGTGCTGAGGTTGATGATCACGGCTGCGGTAGGAGTCAGTCTTGTAAAAAGGTTAAGGAGAAGGAAATAAAAGCAATTCTGAAGGGAGAAGCTCAAATCTGATGAAGCTGCCACGAGTGGTGAGAGAGGCACTGATTTGGTAAGGTAGGTTCCTAGCTTAGACTCTTCCCCTGGAGTCCTGGAAGTTTTAAAAAATGAATTTAGCGAGCTTTCTTCTTTTGTCTCTCCTACTACTACAAAACACTGCTACTTCCCTCAAATCTCCTTCTAAAATTTTCATTGATTTTAAGAATCTTATCTGCTCCCAGTGCAGCCAGTCAACCAACCCCCCCCCCCCCCCGCTGTGTCCGCGGTGGATTTATAAATTCCTGAGCAATTAAAAAAAAGAATACTCTCACATTTGATTTCATAGATAAAGCTCATTGCATTCCTTCAATGTACTGCTCTCTTTCCTCTGTAAAAATACACATACACATACATTAGATCATTTTTAAAAAGATGAGTATTAATATGATACAACATTGCATGTAGCGGGCTGAGCCCCGGTGGCGTAGTGGTTGTATGCGAGACTGTCCCCCCCCAAAAAAATTCAAAAAAATATATATATAAATTGTGGGCTCAGCCCCGGTGGCGTAGTGGTTGTGCGCGGGACTGCGGCCCACTGGGACGGAGGTTCAATTCCAGCAGTGGGGCTGGGCCTCCTACTCCCACCACTGGAGAGCAGTGATGCCCCCCCAAAAATATATATATATTGCATGTAGCATATATGCTACATAATCATGGTTTACCTGAAATACAAATTTAACTGTGCACCCTGAATTTTATTTGATCAATATAGCAACCCTATCTCTTATCTATATTCCCTCTATTGAAAAATTGATTACCGGTAAATATATGTCTTTTTTTGTGTGTTTTTGTGCTTTTTTTTTGGGGGGGGGCATCACTGCCCTCAGGTGGTGGGAGTAGGAGGCCCAGCCTTTGCTCCGTGGAGCTGGAATCGAACCTCCATCCCAGTGGGCTGCAGTCCCGCACACAACCACTACACTATTGGGGCTCAGCCCCAAATATATGTCTTTTGGTAAGCACTGTTGTTCAAAATATAGAGGCAATAAAAAAGACATAGTCCCAGCTGTCATAGAGCTTATGGTCCAGGCTAAATGAAATTAGTCCAGTACAAAAGGACAACTATACTCATAGCTGAGACCACTATTGTAAATTCAAGTTTTTCACATTAAAACACTTTTGAATGGTTACGAGGATTGGGAAAGTAAAGGAGGATAGATGATTGACTAGAGGGTATACGTGTGTTAACTTGGGTGAAGTGGAAGGCCAGTATATAGAATAGAAAGAGGCAGTTGAGGAGGCAGCGGAAGACACGGGGAGCAGTGTAAGAGTTCAAGGCAGCAGAGGTAAACACTATGGTATACACAGACCTGCATGTGGACATGCAGGCTATGGTATAGTGAGTGTGAATATACTCACAAATATATTTAAATCTGACAGAGGGTGTTTGTAAATGTGTATTTACCTATGCTGAAAACATGCACGAATGTGGTGGAACATTCAAGGGGCAAAAGTATGAAAATTCCTAGACTTAACCAAACACCTTGAGTAAAGGAGTCACTGGGCCTGGGGGTTCAGGACCATGGTCTTGGGGGCCACTAAGGTCAATTGACCATAACACAGTCCATGTTTTGTTTTGGTGAGCAGCAATTGGAGTTTTAAGAGCTTGTAAGTAGCTATCTAAGGTGCAAATATTGGTGTCTCCCTGTAGGGAGGAGAGAAGGGTGGATAAAATTGAAGACACATTGAAAAAATTAGTCTAGGGCTGAGCCCCAGTGGCATAGTGGTTGAGTATGGGACTGTGGCCCACTGGGTTGGCGGTTCAAATCCAGCAGCAGCTCTCCAGGAGCAAGGCTGGACCTCCCTCTCCCACCAGAGGGCAGTGATGCCCCCCCCCCCCAAAAGAAAAAAATTGGTCCAATAGAATAATGGTCTAGGATTAGGTGAACATCTGTGTCCATTGCACTGAGACCAGAACTAGATTGTGACTGGCTACCAGTACCACCTTTTCTGAAAGGGATCATATTAGACAGTCCTGGATAAATGAAAAAATATGGAACAAGTCTCAAGATCATTAAAAAGCAAAACCCAGGATTACTGGTTGGATAGAAACTGGTAGAATGGGAACTGTCAAGCCTCAGATTGTGTTCCTTAATCAGTTTTTGGTCTGTAAACAAACACACATTGATGTTCAATTTTCAGTGAAATAAGAGGTCTTTATGGAGAGCAAGTTTCAGGAGAGATGAAGCCGTCTGCTCTCCTTAAGGTTTACAGTCGTGGAAACCCTGTATAGGATCACTATAAGGCAGAATAGACTTGCTGCTGGCAGGGAGTTTATTTTTCATTTGAAAAGCATAATTTTATCTTCTCCCACTAGGTTTTGGATTAAGAAAGCTTATTCTTTCTAAGAGAAAAGGTAGCTTTCAGTAGAGGTCACTTCAAAGAAATAAAAAAGTCCTGACATTTGTGTAACCTTAAGATAGGTTAGAAGTTTAAAGCGTTTTAAAGTAAGTTATTTCCTACTTCCCTTTAAGTCCAGCAAGGCAGTCTCAACACCTCACCTTGTAAGATCGCTTCTTTTGCCCTGGTAGCTCAGCTGAAGATACCCAGGGAAGATAGAAATTTCGTGAGAAAATAGACGTTGCAAAGGAGGCAGGATTTGTTGGATAAACTTCAGAGTCCTGAGAGGAATCCTGGAGGGGTGCAATAGTACTCAAATCGCTGGAAGGTAGTGGTTGAAAGCCCCAGAGAAGGTCATTTTCAGAAGCATCCCAGTGACGAGGGTTGAGTTTCTTAGCTTGCAAGCTGCACTGAAAGCGCTCGACCATGGGCGATCCTGCTGGTATTTTACAGTCTGGCAATCAGCAAGTCACCATAAGCAAACTGGCCGATGGATGGATACAGAGGTTCATTCACTGACATCTGATCGATTTCGACTCACGGCCACATTGTAGGGCAGAGTTTAACTGTCCTTCTGCGCTTCCGAGAATGTGACTTTTTTTTTTTTTGGGGGGGGGGGGGGCTGTACCTTTTTACGGGAGTGGAAAACCTCATCGTTCTCAATGCGGACATAAGCCGGATACTAGTGGCTCTTAGATGATTTTATTTATTTATTGTCATTGGATTAGATTCCCTTTGAAGTTGCTACGAGTTTTGGACTCTTATGAGAAGGTTCACACACACATCTTGTACGGAGCCGAGAATTCCCGAAACCTCATCCACGAGCCTCTAGGAAATCAAGGGGCTTCCAGGTGGGAACCCTGAAAGTGGGATTCCGATTCTTTGACGTTGGGGTGAGGTCGGGAGCGGCAGGAGCAGGAGCGGGATTAGACTGCTTTTTAAACTAGCTACCAAATCATGGGACTCTAGCTCTGCCGTGAAGGGATGGCACCGGCGGAGAGAGAAAAAGAGTACCTTCTAGCTCCACTCGAAGATTCCGAAACAAGTGTTTTACGGACATTCCACCATTTGAATGCCACCGCGGTCCCGTGATGACGACACTGAAGCTCCGAGGGGTTTTAATAATTAACTGAAACGATACAGCGGCCAGGCTGCGGCTCCGGCTCGGGCTCGGTGGGGCGGGGTCAAGAGAGGAGCGGAAGGGGCGGGGCCGCGCACGCGCGCCTCTCCATTGGCAGTGACGTCACCAGGCTTCTTCCCTTTGCCCGCCTTTCTCTCAATCCAGTACGGTGGCCGCCGCGAGTCAGGCCCTGGGGATGAATGAAGGTGCTGGGCGCGTTTGGGAGCAGGGTCCTCGGCTTTCCTCTCCGTCCCGTGGCCCTGTGCGGTGTTCCCGGCCCGCCCCCACCGCCCCGGCGCCCCGGCCCTCCCCGCGTCCGGCTTCTCGGTGCCTGGGTCTGCGCGAGGTGCAACTGGAGTCACGGACCCGGATCATCGCCTAGGCCCCACTTGGGACTGCGCTCCGGATTTGTGCCGCGACCCGCCTCTCGGACGGGGAGGTGGGGTGGGGGTTCCGGGAGGCTGGGGGATCGGCTTAAGGTATGACGCTCCCGCTTCTCGGGTCGTCGCGCGTTCGGCAGCGTGAGCTTGCCCGCCCGCTCACTTTTCTCCGTCGGGGGGCTGAGTTTGGGGCCGAGGTCCGGGCGGCCGTGCGCCCCGAGCCGCCGCTGCGCTCTGCCACCAGCAAACGCACGCTCCCGCCTCGGGTCTGCCGGTTCGCCGGCCTTACCGGGCAGACTTCTGCCTGCCGGCTCCCCCCGTCCCCTTCCCCTCCCCCTCCCTTTCTTCTCTCCTGAGCCGTGAAGCCAGAAGTGCCCCAGGGGAGCTCGTTCTCTTCAAGTTGATGACGAGTTGCATCTCCACTGCCCGATTAAACAAACGAGGGGCCCCTCCCCCTCCCCCGCTCGGGGTCAGAGGGCGAACGCTGGCGTTGGGGTCTGAGGCTCCTGGCTGACCCCGGTGACTGTACGTAGTAGGGGCTTTCAAGAAGTTCGTGGAAAAAATGGAATTAAAGCTAACGGGATTTTCCTATGAACATTTTGAAATCTTATCTTGACCGGGCCTGGGAAAGAAGAATGTGGGCTTTTTTTTTTTTTTTTTTTTTGGATACAGACTTTCTCAACTGGAGAGAACTTTGCATGCTTTCCACAGCCCCTGGGCATCCCAAGCAGGCAAAAGGCACGGTTTCTACTTTTAAAATCAAGATCCATGAGATGTCAGATAAAGTGTTACCACTGTCTTGACTGGCACAGTGAAGGAAGACGTGGAGTGGGATTTAGTAGTTGAGAATTCAGCCTTGGATTTTGCCACATAGCTAGTAATAACCTACCTTGAGCCCGTTACTTAATCTAGTATCTTCCACTTTGCCCTCGAAAGACGGAGACCAACAATCCTTGTCTTGAGATTTATGCCAGCAGTGCCAATTTAGGAAGTTTATATAGGACGTCAGTTTTCAGGATCCATAAAAAGAGGGATGTTCATGTGGGATTTATACCTTGTTTTTTGGTTTTGTTTCACCACTAGGGTTAACAGTGACAATGACTGAGTGTACAAGCCTCCAGTTTGTCAGCCCTTTTGCTTTTGAGGCTATGCAGAAAGTGGATGTCGTGCGCCTGGCATCTTTAAGTGATCCAGAATTAAGACTTCTACTGCCCTGCTTGGTGCGGATGGCACTTTGTGCTCCAGCTGACCAGAGCCAAAGCTGGGCTCAGGACAAGAAACTTATCCTTCGTCTTCTGTCGGGAGTGGAAGCTGTCAACTCCATCGTTGCATTGTTGTCTGTGGACTTTCATGCCTTGGAACAGGATGCCAGCAAAGAACAGCAGCTTAGGTAAAGTTATGTCATATTATAATTGGGCTTGACATGCATTCACCACACCATACTGAGTCCAGTGCTTTTCAGAGCGCGTAGAGCCTTTTATGGGCAGCACTTCTATAGAAAAAGAGAAGAACGAGAATCTAAACTTTGGAGAACTTTTTACTTAGGTCTTTTCTACTTAAGAGTGAAAATGCCGGGGTCGTTCGAGCTCATATAGTGGAAATTTGGCATGCATACTATTTGTAGTTGGACATATTTGATTAGATCAGTTGCTTGCAGTATGAAAAGGACAGGATTCTCTCTCCTGGAGTTGAAAGATTTATTGGAGAGACTTAGTAAGCTTATACACTGTCATAAAGTTGATGCTGACTCATACTGCCCCTAGGACAGGGTAAAATGGCCCTGTTGGGGTTTTTTAAAATTTATATATTTTTGACATTATTGCCCTCTGGTGGGAGTAGGAGGCCCAGCCTCGCTCCTGGAGAGCTGCTGCTGGATTTGAACCACCAAGTCAGTGGGCTGCAGTCCCACACTCAACCACTACGCCACCAGGGCTCAGCCTAGTTCTTGAGACTGACTTTCTGGGAATAGAAAGCCCCACCTTTCTCTTGTGAAAGGGCTGGTGGTTTTGTGGATTGCAGCCCAATGCTTAATCCGTAACCACTAGGCCACCACGAGTCCCCGAGATTCTAGGCAGATGATGGATGTTCTTTCCACTATTGAGAATCCAATAGTGGGCTACTGCTGTTTTGGCCATGGATATTACCTGTCAATTGTGCTGGAGCCTTTATATAGGCTAGGAATACCAAGGTAAACTAAAAGCTGTTTCAGAATAATAGAGAACATTTAGAATTCATGCTTTTGTAACTTATTTCAATAAAAGGTAATTTTTACACTGTTTTTCACCCTAAGGCTCTCAAATTTGTTTAACATGTTTTTTGTCTTTCATTAGGCATAAACTCGGAGGAGGTGGTGGTGAGAGCATTCTGGTTTCACAGCTTCAGCATGGATTGACATTAGAGTTTGAACACAGTGACTCACCTCGTCGATTACGTCTTGTGCTTAGTGAATTGTTGGCAATTATGAACAAGGTGCATTTTCATTCATCATAGTTCATAATATAGGTAGTTATTGAATAGATGGCAAGAAGACAGGCAGGTTGCATCCTCTTCTCTTTGATGTATGTTTTCTTGTCCATGTTAGACAGGTTCTCTAGAGAAATAGAACCAGAATACTTCTGATTTTACACACACACACACACACACACACACACACACACACACACATATATATGCACGAAAGAACAGGGCTCAGGGGCTGAGCCCCAGTGGCGTAAGTGGGTGAGCGCAGGACTGCGGCCCACCGGCTTGGCGGTTCAAATCCAGCAGCGGCTCTCAGGAGCGGCACTGGGTAGCTCCCACAACCACCAGAGGGCAGTGATAGCCACACACACAAAAAGAACAGAGGGCTCTGTTCAACTCGCTTCTGTGGAATAGTTAATATATTGGAAGTCCTTCAAGTCTAGGGAAGCGGACAGCTGAGTCTTCTGTGCAGCAACACAGGCAGTCCGGCCACAGGCAGCAAGCAGCAGGCAGATCATCAGCACCACAACTTGATCAGGCAGTCCCATGCTCTAGCAACCCAGGCCATGGGCTGGTAGTCCCAGAGGTCGTGTTGCTCAGGAGTTGAGACAGAGAATTAGCAGTCATAAGCTGGTGTGGTCACCAGAGAACAGAAGAGTGGCTTGCCAAGCCATTGATCTCTTTGCCCTCCCATCAAACTGTGACCTTATAAATCCCACATGTTCCTATTGGCCAGGTTGCACAATGAACCTACCTATCACACTGTCAGAAACAATATTAAATGCCTGCATTTAAAAGCTTTCTCTATTTACTGTTTTTTCTTGTTTATGTTCATTATAGGGATTTTGAGAAGCTATTATTTATTTTTTTTTTGTTTTTTTGTTTTTGGGGCATCACCGCCTCCTGGTAGTGGGAGTAAGAGGCCCAGCCTTGCTGCTGGATTTGAACCTCCAACCCAGTGGGCCGCAGTCCCGCGCACAACCACTCCGCCCCCGGGGCTCAGCCTTATTTTCTATATAGAAAAACAAATTATATAATTTAATACAAATGGGCTGAGCCCCGGGGGCGGAGTGGTTGTGCGCGGGACTGCGGCCCACTGGGTTGGAGGTTCAAATCCAGCAGCAAGGCTGGGCCTCCTACTCCCACCACCAGAGGGCAGTGATGCCCCCCAAAACAAAACAAAACAAGTAGAAGTTTGGGATTAGTTAATTTCTTTTTTTTTTTTAATTAATGAATTTATTTTTTGTTGTTGTTGTGGCATCACTGCCCTGGTGGGAGTAGGAAGCCCAGCCTTGCTCCCAGAAAGCTGCCATTGGATTTGAACTGCCAACCCTGTGGGTCGCAGTCCTGCACACAACCACTAGGCCACCAGGGCTCAGCCGGGATTAGTTAATTTCTAATAAAGTTCAGTTTTATAAATTGTGGGCAAAAAATGTTTTCAATGAAAACTTGTCATTTTTAGTTAGTTTAGATAAAGTTTTAAAGACGACACAATAAAAAGTGTGAGACTTTTTTCAAGTGGTAACAATTACTTCTGTTTGCTTCCATACTGATGCTTTTCCCTGATGTTTTCTTACTTAACAAATAATATAGGTGACCTTTCTGCCTGGGAAAGTTTCAGTTTTTCCTTTTTTATTTTTATCTTTTGGCATTATTGCCCTGGTGAGAGTAGGAAGCCCAGCCTGGCTCTTGGAGAGCTGCTGCTGGATTTGAACCGCTAACCCTTTGGGCTGCAGCCCCGCACATAACCACTATGCTACTGGGGCTTAGTCCCCCAGTTTTTCCTTTTTATAAATAAATAAATAAAATCTTTTTTTTTCTTCTTTTTTTTTGGGAGGGGGGGCATCACTGCCTTCTGGTGGGAGTAGGAAGCCCAGCCTTGCTCCTGGAGAGCTGCTACTGGATTTGAACCGCCAACCCAGTGGGCCACAGTCCTGCACTCAGCCACTACGCCACTGGGGCTCAGCCCCACCATTTTTTTTTTTTTTTTTTTGCTTTAGTTGAATTAGCTTCCCCCCCCTTTTTAGTTTGTTTATACATTTCACTTGGAATTGAATGTGAATTTATATTTCTTTTTTTTTTCTGTAGTGACTTCTTGAGTTTATATTTATTTATTTTTTTTGTGGCATCACTGCCCTGGTGGGAGTAGCAAGCCCAGCCTTGCTGCTGGATTTTGAACTGTCAACCCCGTGGGCCGCAGTCCCGCAAACTACCACTAAGCCACCAGAGCTTAGCCGAGTTTATATTTCTTATGCTGCTTTAAATTTACTTTAGTTTTGGTGGGGAGGAACTTTCTTGAAGTTTCATTTGATGTAAGTAGCATTCCTAGTTCATTTGTTTGACTTATCCTTTAATTCCAGATGCTCCCTAGTATTTAGTAGAAATCACTTCTGGATATTGGTACCGCCATGTGTAAATAATTTCTGTGGGTTAATTTAGTGTAAGTTGATCAAATAGTCCATATTCTGTTTCAGTTTAATGTTTACACATGAATAACATGAAAAGGGACATGATTTGTGAGTTCAATACATCGTGTTTTAAAATTAAGGGATTTAATTTAAAAGTGAGGTGAGATGAGTAACTTCATCATTTTCCTTTGTTGTTTCTCTCAGGTATCTGAATCCAATGGGGACTTTTTTTTAAAGTCTTCGGAGCTCTTTGAGAGTCCAGTCTATTTGGAAGAAGCTGCAGATGTTCTTTGCATTTTACAAGCAGGTACAGTACTGACCACTCACATACATCATAGATGTAGTTTCCTAAATGAAATGTAAAAGTTTTTAGTTTGGACTATTATAACACAGTCTAATAAAAATGTTCCTTAGGGCTGAGCCCCGGTGGTATAGTGGTTGTGCGCGGGACTGTGGCCCACTGGGATGGAGGTTCAATTCTAGCAGTGGGGCTGGGCCTCCTACTGCCACCACCGGAGAGCAGTGATGCCCCTCCCCCCCCAAAAAAAAAATGTTCCTTAAAAGTTTAAATAAAATACTTATCTGGCAGGGGAGATGCCATGATCATGAAGGTGGTTTTTCCAGGGTGAGCTTCACCCACTGCACTCCAGGGTTGCTGACCCCTGCGATTTCCCCAGATGTGGGAAACTCGACTGCAAAATTAAAAAAAAAAAGTTTTAAGTAAAGATAATTTAAAAGAAAAAGATTAATCTGGGGCTGAGCCCCGGTGGTGTAAGTGGTTGAGTGCGGGACTGTGGCCTGCGGGCTTGGCGGTTCAAATCCTGTGGCGGCTCTTAGGAGCAGTGCTGGGTAGCGCCCACGACCACCAGAGGCAGTGATGCCCTCCCCCAAAAAAAGACTAATCAGAGGACAAGTGAGTAAATGTGGAGCTGTGGGTGCGGTGATTAATGTACTAATTTAAATTGTTAACTGAGAAGTTAGTGGTTCAAGCCCATCACGCACCCCTTGGAAGAAAGAGCAATATTCTTCCTTGGAAACCCTATCCTGCAGACCTGCTCTTCTTGTTGGGTCATTACGTGTCTGAATCTATATGACAGCAGTGGGTAGTGAAGTAAATTACATTATTTCCATTGTATGACATTATTACAGCCATTGAAATGGTGTTTTTGTTTTTTTTGTTTTTTGGGGCATCACTGCTCTCAGATGGTGGGAGTAGGAGGACCGGCCTTTGCTCCGTGGAGCTGGAATTGAACCTCCATCCCAGTGGACCACAGTCCAGCTCACAACCACTACGCCACCGGGGCTCAGCCCTGAAATGGTGTTTTTGAAGAAATTTGTTTATTTGGAAAGTGCTCAATTTTTTTTTTGGGGGGGGGGGCATCCCTGCTCTCCAGTGGTGGGAGTAGGAGGCCCAGCCCCACTGCTGGAATTGAACCTCTGTTCCAGTGGGCCGCAGTCCCGCACACAACCATTACGCCACCGGGGCTCAGCCCTGAGTGCTCAATTTTAAATTATAAAAGCAAAGAGCATAATGTTGAATAGGATATAATTTTAAGTTTTATTTAAAATAAAAATAAAAACAATTTATGGGGAGATTTAATTTATTATAAATATTAATTTGCCAAATGGGATTACTGTTGATAATAATTTTCTCCTTTCTCCTTTTTCTTAATTTTTAGATTAAAAAAAATCCATGTATGATAAAAATGAAAACATAAAAGACATTAACATGCAAAGAAGATTTTCATGAAAATTACTCGTTAGATCAATTTTGCCCAGTAGAACTTTTGCAATGATGAAAATGGTCTTTATTGCACTGTCCAGAGCAATAGCGCGGAAACCCCATGTGGCTGTGGAGTACTTGAAATGTGGATAGTGTAATTTAGAAACTGCATTTTATTTAAATTATATTTCAATTGCCAGCAGTCATTCATGATTACCTTACTGGGCACTTCAGCTTTAGACTATCAAAAAAAGAAAAAAGAAAAGATTTAGTATGACAAATGTGAAATGCCAAAGAATGTTTAATGAAATACCTTTTCGTACTGGTAACACTGACTTTGTTTTCTTTCTCTCTCTCTCTCTCTCTCTCTCTCTCGTAACACTGACTTTGTTTTATTCCCTCTCTCTCTCTCTCTTTCTTTTACTTAATTTTCTTACAGAGCTTCCTTCCTTACTTCCTATAGTTGATGTAGCAGAGGCCTTGCTACATGTTAGAAATGGAGCCTGGTTTTTATGTCTCTTGGTAGCCAATGTACCTGATAGTTTCAATGAAGGTAAGTGGAATTTAAATATGAGATGTGGAAGAGATTTACTTGGTATGTATGAGGTGGTACCCCAAAAACCCCAGAATTGTGCTGGGCGGAGGAGAGCTTTTGTAGTATGCTTTTTTTCCAGCTAGGTGAGGATCTAGCAACACGCGTGAGTTAGTGTGTCCAGTGGCATTGCCTGGGAAGGTTTTCTTTGTTCACAGTTAATTTTTTCGTTAAAGTAGTTTTGCACAAACCTTGTTTTTTGTGATGGTTGGTTTAAGAGAACAGTGCAGTTTTTTTTTTTTTGTTTGTTTGTTTTTTTTTAGGCATCACTGCCCTCAGGTGGTGGGAGTAGGAGGCCCAGCCTTTGCTCCTGGGAGCTGGAATTGAACCTCCGTCCCAGTGGGCCGCAGTCCCGCGCACAACCACTACGCCACCGGGGCTCAGCCTGAGAACAGTGCAGTTTTAAAATTTTGTTTTTTGCTTGGGAAAAATGCTGCAGAAATGGTTGTGATATTTGAACACAGCTCATAAAGACAGTGCTATGGGGAAAACTCAAGTGTGCAAGAGTGGTTTTCTCGTTTTGAAAGTGGTGCAATGTTGATCGATGACAGCCCTCATTCTGGACACGAGTCAGCTTCCTGAATGGTTGAAAATGTTGACGTGTAGTGCATTTGGAGTTCATTCCACCAGCTCAGGCTGTTAACCAAGCTTTCTCTTTAGAAGTTTTGAAAACATTGCATAACTTGCAAAAAAAAAAAAAAAAAAAAGCCTGATTATAGCCACCGTGGAAATGCGCCTGCTCATATAGCCATCTCAGTGAGGCAGTTTTTGGCAAAGAACAGCATGCCTCTCACCCCATGTACTTCACTTACCTGACTTTGCTCTGTGCGACTTCTTTTTGTTTCCGCGAATGCAGAAGGACATAGGAGGGGTGAAGAAGAAAACAAGGGAGGTGCTGTCAGCTGTCTAAACAGATGAGTTTGAAAAATGTTTGCAAGATTGAAATTACAGATTAGACAAATGTATTAAGTGCAGTGGAGAATAATTTGAAGGTGATAAGGTGGTTTTGTAAAAAATTCTGGTTTTGGAGGTTATCCCCTCGTATACTACTATAGCCATTGTTCGACATTCATAGTGCGTCTACTTTTTGACTATTGAGAATAATGCTGCGGTGAATATTTCCTGTCAGCAAATTCTCACACTTAGTGTTTCCTGGTTTTGACTTTTCCATTTTTAATTTAATCTTATCTTTAAGCTGTTAAAGATGTTTCTCTATGATGTCAGTTGAGTTTTAATCTTTGTTTCTTTCTCCCTTACCTTGATTGCTTTTAAGATTTTTTTATCACTGATTTCTTGAAATTTGAGTATGATGTTATGGTCTGATTTTCTTTGTGTTTACCTTGCTTGAGACTCTGAATTTCTTAGCTCCTTGGACTTAAGGATTTCATCCAGTTTGAAAAAGTTCACTTTTTATTTCTTCATTTTTTTTTCCTTTTCTACTCTGTCAAGTTTTTTGAGACTATATTTGCATGCTTAATATTACTTCATAGGTCATTGTTCATTTTCGATAACTGTCATCACCATCAGATAAGCATTGGTCTGCTAACAGAAAGGTCCGTGATTCCAACCCACTGGCTACTTTGCAAGAGAAAAGATGAGGCTTTACAGGAGACCCTACATAGAGTCGCTGTGTATCAGGATCAACTTGATGGTTTTATATGTGGGGATGGAGCACTTGTGGCACAGTGGGCTAAGCATTGTGCTGCTTTTCTCAGGGCAGCAGTTCAACTACCACTTGCTCTGCAGGAGAAAGATGAAGTTGTCTGCTCCTTTAAAAGTTTACAGCCGGCCTGAGCCCCGCTGGCGTAGTGGGCAGGACTGCGGCCCACTGGGTTGGAGGTTCAAATCCAGCAGCCAGGTTGGGCCTCCTACTCCCATCACCAGAGGGCAGTTATGCCCCAAAAACCCAATAACAGAAAAGAAAAAAAAAAAGTTTACAGCCTCCGAAACATAGGTCCCTGTGAGTTGAAATAAATTAGATGGTCGTGGTTTGGACTTTTGCTTTTGACCAGTTTTTAATGCTATTTTGTCAAGTTCGCTGATATTTCTGTAGTGTATAATTTATATAAATGATCCTCACAGCCAAATAAATAGGTTTTTATTAACATTTTATTGGCATTTAATTCACAAACTATAAAATTCAATAGTTCAGTCATATTAAGAAGAATTATACAGGGCTGAGCCCCGGTGGCGTAGTGGTTGTGCGTGGGACTGCGGCCCAGTGGGTTGGCGGTTCAAATCCAGCAGCAGCTCTCCAGGAGCAAGGCTGGGCCACCTACTCCCACCAGGGGGCAGTGATGCCCCCCCCAAAAAAAGTTATACAATCATCATCCTGATTTTAGATTTTTTTTTCATTCTTCTAGGGAATAAGACATTTCTAATACCATAAAAAACTTGAAGTAATAGGGGTTCTTAAATGTTCAGTTTGTAGAGGCCTTATTAAGAATGGAGAACGACAAGATGAGGAAAGCCTTGGAGGAAGACGAAGGACAGATGCCTTACGCTTCTTATGTAAAATGAATCCTTCTCAGGCTCTTAAAGTTCGAGGCATGGTGGTAAGAGACAAATACTTACGTATTAAGATTAGTAACTTTTTATAGACAGTGGCTAGAGAATCTTGAAAGGGTTGGGAACTGTTTTGATATAGACAGTATCTGTGCATACTTACCTGTTAATGTGTCAATTTGCCCTGTGTTTGAAATGATTGAGTCATCCGTACACTTGATCTGAGCCAAAAGGCCGAGAAGCGATTGAGTCATCCCTAGCAACAAATTCTTTATCACAGCCACCTTCACTTGCAGCACATGAGGCTTTTAGATCATTGAAAAGACTTCAGAAATCTTTTCTTGCACTAAAGTAAGGCTAATTAAAAACAGTATGTACCTGCTTCAACTTCCTGACCGATTTAAATTAAAGACACCCTTCAGAATGGTGCTTGTTGATGATTCTGGGTTTGCCTGTACTGGATGGTGTTAATTTCTTCGCTGGATTTTAATTTTTTTGTGAAATATTATTAAACTTCAGATGCCTTAGATTCTGAAGTATTTAGGACTTATGAATTAATTCAGTTTCTTTCTCTTTTTTTTGCATGTTAGGTTGAAGAATGTCATTTACCTGGCCTGGGAGTGGCTTTGACACTGGATCATACTAAAAATGAAGATTGTGAAGATGGAGTTAGTGACTTGGTGTGTTTTGTTAGTGGCTTGCTTCTTGGAACAAATGCAAAGGTCCGGACATGGTTTGGAACTTTTATCCGAAATGGACAACAGGTGAGCAATGACTTTATATTTGTAGAGCTGTGTAGACTAGGGCAAGATATATTGGCAGTGTAATATAAGAGGAAGAAGGGGGCTGAGCCCCGGTGGCGTAAGTGGTTGAGTGTGGGACTGTGGCCCGCGGGCTTAGTGCTTCAAATCCAGCGGCGGCTCTCAGGAGCAGCACTGGGTAGTGCCCACAACCCACAACCACCAGAGGCAGTGATGCCCCCCCCCCCCCCCCCCCCCAAAAAAAAAAGAGGAAGTAGAATTTTTAGGATGATGTCATTAGACCTGTGGTTTTCAAATTCCATGACCATTAGAATTCTTTACATATTAAATCATTCAGTGTACCAAAGAACTTTTGTTTTTGTGGCCTTTGTCTATTAATATTTATTATATTAGAAGTTAAAATGAAAAATTTTGAAGTATTTAAGAATAGCAATTATAAACCCATTAAATATGAACCTAACACGTAAATAAGGGTTGTAAAAAAGTCCATTATCTTTTAAAGTCATTTTCCATGAAGCTCCTTATATTTAAAAAAAAAAATGATTGGGCTGAGCCCCGGTGGCGTAGTGGTTGTGCGTGGGACTCCCGCCCACTGGGACGGAGGTTCAATTCCAGCAGTGGGGCTGGGCCTCCTACTCCCACCACTGGAGAACAGTGATGCCCCCCCCCCCCAAAAAAAAATGATTCTAAAAGTTTATTTTAAAAATTATTTTTTTAGGCTGAGCCCCGGTGGCGTAGTGGTTGTGCGTGGGACTGCGGCCCACTGGGATGGAGGTTCAATTCCGGCTCCCAGGAGCAAAGGCTGGGCCTCCTACTCCCACCACCTGAGGGCAGTGATGCCTAAAAAAATAATAATAAAATAAAAATAAAAAAATAAAAATTATTTTTTTAATCATTTTATTCGAGGTTCATACAACTCCTATCACCATCCATCCATCCATCGTGTCAAGCACACTTGTATGTTTGTTGCCATCATTATTTTCAAAACACTTTCTACTTGAGCCTTTGGTATCAGCTTTTCACTCCCCTCCCTCCCTCCCCCTGCACTCCTGGACCCTTGATAACTTATAAATTATTATTATTTTTTTCATGTCTTACATTGATCGATGTCTCCTTTCACCCACTTTTTCTGTTGTCCATTCCTCTGGGAGGGGATTATAAGTAGATCACTGTGATTGGTTCCCCTTGTCTCCCCCTTCCTTTTCCTTACCCTCCTCATATGGCTACTCTCTGAGGGGTTTATTGAGGCTCCTCACGTTTTAATAAAAAGTAACTTTTCTGAGACAAAAAAGGTTATTGAGAGATAAGTTTCTTAATGTCTAGGAAAGTACAGTTGTGAGAATGTGAATAAAAAGGTAAGTGATGTCTAATAGTAAGGAAAAAAATCTTTAAAAATCATTCTGGGCTGAGCCCCGGTGGCGTAGGGGTTGTGTGCGGGACTGCGGCCCACTGGGATGGAGGTTCAATTCCAGCTCCCAGGAGCAAAGGCTGGGTCTCCTACTCCCACCACCTGAGGGCAGTGATGCCTAAAAAAAAAAAATCATTTTATTGGGGACTCTTACAAATCTTATGGCAATCCATCATTCAGTTATATTAAGCACACTTGTACATATGCTGCCACCAACATTTCCAAAACATTTTCTTTCTACTTGAGTCCTTGGTATCAGCTTCTCTTTTTCCCTTCCCTCCCCTGCCCTTCTACCTCATAAATGAATCCTTCATCATTTTATATCATATTGATATTATACTGTGTCTTACACTGTCATTGTCTCCCTTCATCCACATTTCTATTAGTTTTGATCTACTGGCTTCCTTGAAAATATCTGGGGAGAACCTAGTGTTCCTGGGACAAACTCTTTATAAGTGTTATATGAGCATCTAAAGAAGTTATTAATATTTTCAGTAAATTCCATATTTTGCCACAGTTTTTAATTTGCAAGATAGTTTATTTTTTAATAGAAAAATTCACGGGCTGAGACCCGGTAGCGTAGTGGTTGAGTGCGGGACTGCAGCCGACTGGCTTGGCAGTTCAAATCCAGCAACAGGAAGGCTGGGCCTCCCACTCCCACCAGAGGGCAGTGATGCCTAAATAAAAAATATATATAAAATATAAAAAAAGTAAATAAATTCAGGGCTGAGCCCTGGTGGTGTAGTGGTTGTGTGCGGGACTGCGGCCCACTGGGTTGGCGCTTCAAATCCGGCAGCAGCTCTTCAGGAGCAAGGCTGGGCCTCCTACTTCCACCAGAGGGCAGTGATGCCCCAAAATAACCTAAAAAACCCCCATGCATATAACTCTGTTAATAGAGTTCTTTTGAAGGAATGCATGAATGAAATCAGATGTTGAAGCCCACTCAACTAGATAGTAGCATGTGTCCTGCTAAAATCCTCCAGCTTATATGTTTATTTACTTTTAACTTTTTGAATATGATTTCAGTGAAGGTTTTCAGAGCAGATCATCACGTTTGCATTCAATAAGGTATATGCATTTTGTTTCACTTTATTCATTTCAATCCCCTCAATGTAACATTACTTATCCCACTTTCTCCCTGTTTTTCCTGTTTCCACTCCTGTTTTCTAGCCCTCTGAATTTTGTCCTTGGGTAAATGTTGTCATTTTAATTTCAAATGGTTGAGTGTTTTAAGGCGTTATTGCTCCCTTTAGACTTGTTTCGTGTTTGACTGAAAACGGAGGGGGTGGCACATGAGGTCAGTTCTAGAATTGAAGGGAAACTGAAGGTCTAGTCCCAGGGATTCCACCAGGCTCTCTCCAACCAGCAACATCTTTTTTGACTTTCGAGTTTCATTCCAGCTGAGCCTTGGTGGTGCAGTGGTTGTGTGCGTGACTGCGGCCCACAGGGTTGACTGTCTAAATCCAACAGCAACTCTCCAGGAGCAAAGCTAGACTTGCTACTCCCACTAAGGCAGTGATGCCACAAAAACAGAGTTTCATTCCATATTTTTTTCCCACTCTATCTAGGACTGTCAACTATGATCCCTTTTAGAGACCCTTTTCTGAATCCAAAATCTGCTTTCTTTCGGCCTGTTGAAAACCGGTGTTAACGCTTTGCTTTTCTTGAGGGAAGTTACCTTTATTGTATTTCTTCTATGTATTCGTTTTAAGCACACCAGTAATCTTTTCTTCTTTGAACTTAATTAAAAACAGGAGGGCTGAGCCCTGGTGGCGTAGTGGTTGTTCACGGGACTGCAGCCCACTGTGATGGAGGTTCAATTCCAGCTCCACAGGAGCAAAGGCTGGGCCTCCTACTCCCACCACCAGAGGGTAGTGATGCCACTCCCCCCAAAAAACAAACAAAAAATAAAAACAGGATAAGCATTTACTTAGCTATATTGTAGAAATCATAATTAACTGATATTTGCGTAGTGCTGTGTCATTTTGCAGGAGCCTAAGTGTAGTGGGCTAGGTGTTGGGCTGCTAAGGAAAAGTAGTGGATTCAAACCCAGCCGCAGCTTCACAAGGGATAGATAACACTGTGCCCACAAAGAGCTAGAGTTTGAAACCTTAAAGAGCAGTTCATCTCTATCCTATAGGGTTGATTGATAGGAGTCAGAATCGACATGTCAACAGTGGGTTCCTAGAATGATTTAGACATGCTTTTATGGTTTGCGGGGGGTAAGGGGATGAGAATGCTTTTATATGTATTACCTGTCTTTGTTCACTAATTCATCTATTTAGTTAGACATCTGTCAGACAGTGTTGGACCTTACAGAGAAAGAAATGATAGACATTGTCCCTCCCTGAAAAACTATGGGAGCAACAGACTTGTAAACTTGAAATCACAACTCTGTGAATTAAATATTAGTACTATAATATCTATTTATTTATTTTTGTGGATCAGGGAATTGGAGTTCAGAGAGGGTAGGTATTATGCCTGAAAGGACGTAATAGCAGAGCTTGGGTTTATAGCCAAGGTCTTCGGTCTCCAAAATCTGAGCATTTTCTATTATATCATCTATTATAGTCAGGTAATTGAAAGTAATATTTTAAAAAGACCCTATAGTTCCAATGATCATTAATTCAGTGTTCCTTTTTTTTTTTTTTTTTTGCATCACTGCCCTCTGGTGGTCATGGGAGCTACCCTGCTCCTGAGAGCCGCTGCTGGATTTGAACCGCCAAGCCCGCACGCCGCACTCCTGCACTCAACCACTTACGCTACCGGGGCTCAGCCCCAGTGTTCCTTTTATAACCAATTCAAATTAGGATGGATACAGTAGTGGTCAAGTAAATTAGAAAAGTTGGCCTTTGAATTGGTTTAATTAAGACGAGATGATACACTAATGACATCATCCTGAAAGGGGTTCATTTCAAGTCCCTAGGGAACTTTTCTTAAACTTCGTTTTCCCTTAGTAAGCACTTCATACTTTCTTCCCTTTGTGGCCTGTGTTTCTTGCAGAGAAAAAGAGAGAACAGCAGTTCTGTCCTTTGGCAAATGAGGAGACAGCTTCTTCTGGAGTTGATGGGCATTCTCCCTACAGTAAGAAGCACCCGCATTGTGGAGGAAGCTGATGTGGAGACGGAGCCCAATGTGTCTGTGTACTCGGGGCTGAAAGAAGAGCATGTTGTGAAAGCCAGTGCACTCTTACGTCTGTACTGTGCTTTGATGGGGATCGCTGGACTCAAGTATTCAATAATTTGATATTCTGTCTTTTTGTCACTTTGCTTTTCTTACTTCCAATCCCAACATAGGGAGCCAAAGGCCATTTATTCAGTGGCAAGTTTTTCTATTTGATAAAGGTAGAGGCTGGCCTGTATCAAGAATGAAGTCCAAAGGCAAGCATTCCTAGCTGAGGCAGATCCATTGCTTTTGGTCGGATTCGTATATAGACATGGGTGGGACTGGAGCCTCTTAAGCAGTTCTAGCCACAGTGTAAAGAAACCAGGGCTTGATAAACTTCCATGAAGGCACTTTGATTGATACCATACTTCGCCTGTGTAACTAAGTCAATACTTCTTTGAAAGTTGCTCTGAGCACAAAGGTCAATCACATAATGAAGAGTTCCACAGTCACCACCTCATCAATTTTAGAATACTTTCTTCAGTCTTGTCTCATGGTTAATGTTTTCCCATTTCTCCCAGCTTCTCCTTCTAAACCCTCAGGGAACCATTAACCATTAATCTGTCTCTCTAGATTTAGCTAGCCTGAATTTCATATACAGGAAAGCATTAAAAAACCACCACCAACAAAAAAACCAGTAATAATAACAAAACGTATAAACCTTAATTGAAGGGAAAGTAGAAAGTTTTAAAACCAGAAGGAATTTAAATAGAACATAAGGGATAGGGGCTGAGCCCCGGTGGCGTAGTGGTTGTGCGCGGGACTGCGGCCCACTGGGATGGAGGTTCAATTCCAGCTCCACAGGGGCAAAGGATGGGCCTCCTACTCCCACCACCAGGGCAGTGATGCCCTAAAAATACTAAAAATAAATAAATAAATAAATAAATAAATAAATAAATAAATAGAACATAAGGAAAATAGAATAACAGCGTTCTAAATTTTGACCTGTAACAGTCTACTTGCTGTCGTTTTCTGCATGTTAGCAAGGCGGTGCACGTCCCCGTCCACGGTCAGAGGGGATCAGTCCCCAGGGGCTGACTCCATGCTGTCATCACACCTTTCCGTCTGTCAGTCATTGCTCACTGCACATCTGTTACTCAGCTCATGTACAGACAGCAAAGCATGTGACTGCTTGCTTGTTTCTCAGTGAATCCACCTGAAATTTTGTAAATGGCTAATTGAGATAATTGGCCCACAAAGGGGACAAAAGTGAATAAAGAAAGACAAAAAAGCAACATTTTATCAAATGTAAGCAGAAGAAGTAATTGGCCATGGGACTGTTTACTCTGCCACCATTCAAGAGCACGTAGGTAGGTAGAGGAGATGAGCAGAGGAGGAGGTGTTGGCACGAATGAGGAGTGTGATTGTGGTGAAAAAGGTGAAAATGTCCCAGGTGACGCCAGCGTAAATCTTCACAAACGTGCGGGGACGTTTCACAGCATGGAAAGTGCAGAGGGTAAAATGTTGGGAGCTGATCCGAACTTAGCATGGGGATGATAGTTTACCCATGCCTACAAGAGAGGCTCACTCTCATCATAAATTCTGTGATGTGAGTGAGGCCGACTGTTCAACTATTCGATAAATTCTTTATCAGGAAACAAAACATTTTAGTTTGTAATGTTTTCTTTTCTTTTTTTTTTTTTT